>VYYI01003796.1:0-11494 GCA_021029175.1 Bilobella aurantiaca
TGTCTACTTGTTCAAACATGAGTATTCATTTCATTTTACATTTGTCAGAAATATTTTGAAACTCTCTGTATGCCTTCAACCCTCATCGAGTTACCTGAAGAGGAGGGGCAGCAGAGAACAATGGAAAGTTAGAGAAGTGGAGTGGTGCGCTGCAATTTTTCAAGATTTAAAAAAATGAAATGACGTAGGGAAAGTGATGCGGTGGGAATTTCGAAGGAAGATACTGGAGATATTTTGGTGTTGTGAACATTTGGGCAGCTCAAGTTGTTTTTGTAGGGCCCTGCAAGAGTGCCCTTAAGTCAACAGAGTGGCATATTGAGTTACCTTGACTCTACCAAATCCCTTCCATTGTTAAGGAAATGTGGGCCCTTCAAGGGCTCCCAATGTGACTCGGAATATGAATCAAAAGTACCCTCATTAGAATTCAAATATTCTGCTGCCCTTAAATTTAGGACAAGCTTAAATTCCATTGTGATCGTAGTATACAACGCCTTTCTCAAGTAGCTTCAAAAAAATTATTCAACCAAGTTCAGCCCTCAAAATAAGCTTTCAATAAAAATATTCATGAAATTTACCTGATTAAAAGCAGCAGCTCAATAGGAGGAGCCCTCTGTGTAGAGTTTTGCATTAGTAGTACTCTTTTCGTTTTCAGCACTATTTCTGAAATGCTCTGTACACTGAATAGCAATTCGGCACCCTTTGCTTATCGAATAAATGCTAGAAAGCTTTTTCTATCAATTTAAAATAAATTGTGAGTGACTAGACGTCAGGGAGCGTCACAATGATTGTCATTTCTACAAAAAATTTTTTTAGAAAAATTCTAAAAAGGAACAGGTTTCCAATCAGACACGCTTCCACCGCAATTGAATTCAATTAAACTTGCAATTGTGCAATTGTACTCATAATAACCGTATTTTTATCCATATCCCAAACAGTGTGTGCATAACACAAAATTCTTGTTTCGTTGTATATTTTATTACCTAATATTTAATTTGGAATTGCACATGTTCAGACACGGTTCTGCATGGCTAGTACAAACTTTTGTAAATGAAAAAATTAAGACTTTTATCAAAGTAAAAAAAAAATCAAGAAGAATTTTATTTAAAGCATTATTCGGGGTTTTGAACCGTGCATAGACTTCCTTTCTGTAAACTTTTGGCGAGAAGGCAATTTAAGCGGCGCACACAAAAAAAAAAAACTTTTTTTTAACTGAATCAAGAGCTTTTCATTTCTATTGTTTGAAAAAAGTTCTCAAATGAATTAATTAGTGAAATGGAAATTCAATTCTAACAACTTTCTACAACCCCGAAAAATTTTTTTTTTGTACATGGAAATCAAAAATTCGGTAATCGTGCGTTCGCTAAAAAAATCACTCATTTGAACGCCACTCGAAACTTGAAATAAAAACAGCATTGTAAAAGAGACGTATTCGTAAAGTTAGATGGGCTTTAATTTCTTCATTAAGTTACTTTTTTCGCTTTTATGTTATGTTTCGTATTAAGTTTTTTTTTCTGTCCGTCTGTCCGACCCTGATTTAAAGTATTTAGCTACTTTGTTACAATGTTTTCCAACCATGTCAAAATTAACCAATTACTGCTTATTTTTAGGTAGCTCTAAATATTTTGTTGTGTATAATACATAAGTATGTCCGTCCGTCCAACCGCTATTTCAAGTTATCTTTTACTACTTTGCAAAACCGGTTTACGAATGTACTAAATTTTAATGTATTTAGAGGATTTTGTTCGTCGTTCAATTTCCATTCGAAGTGTCTTTCCCAACTTTGCAAACTTATTTGTTTTGAAAGTCAATACCCCGTTAGCAGTGAAATTTGGATTTAATTTTTCCTCACTAAAATCAATACTCTGATGTGTGCAAAATTCCTTTTTTGCAACTCCTATTTGAATATTTTAAAACAGAGCCAAACCTACGTTTGCGTTACTGTTTAATTCAGAGCGTTTTTTTTTAGAAAATCAATTTCAAATTCAAAAGTGACTGAATTCTAAACCCAGGAAACCAAATCGTAGTGTAACAACGCAAAGAAATTCGAAAGTTAGATTGATCAGGGACGTAGCGCCGAAATAGTAAATATTGCTTAAAATTACTTCACTTAATATTAAGTCCAATTAACTAATTAAGTCAAGGCCTTCAAAGGCATACCTTTAGCTACCTTTAAAGGTATAAACATACTTAAATTTTTAAATCTGTTTTCAACAAGTCTTTCCTCGTGTTTACCTTTCTCCCGACCCGCTTTTTAGGCAAATCCGTTAGAGTCCTGCTCCCTGAGCAAGAAGTCAGTTCTCTCCAAACCCTCCGCCGAAGAGGACGCCTAATTTTAGAGCTCTGCGCGAACCCTTCCAAAACTCTTGGACATTAAACAGTCCATGTCAATGGACACTTAACCTTTTCAGAGTTTAGTGCTGCGTAAATGTCAGTAGCCGGTAAATTGTAGTCGTTGACAAATAGCGGTGCACACCTCAAATTTACCGTGATGTAAAAATGAGAGTTGGGCGTGGAACGTGCCAATTGGAGTGATACGCGTCGGAAGCTGAGGCCAAGTGTAAAGGGCCTCACGCAACTGAATCGTGACATTGTTAAGGCAAGGACGTGATTGGATGAGTGTCGTATCGCACTTCGTTACCTCACCAGTAAGTGAATAGTGGAAGTAAGTCAAGTACCGTAACTAATTAGTAGACTCAAAGGAGCCTATCCACTTTCCCCATAAATTCGCCTTCGAAGCATGCATGAAAATGAGAATTCCAACACTTTGTTCGTGTTAGGCGCCATTCAAAATAAAAAAAAAAGTACTGAGACTTGCAAAACGATTGATGAGCTTAGATTATATGAGTCCTTGATAATTCCTGAATTTAGGGTTGTACTGTGTACTGTTTTAGAATTATTGCTTGTGTACCAAAAATACGGGAAACATTATTTTTTTAGTTTACAAAACCGTTTCAATCAAGGGATTGGTTCTGAGAATAACATTTTTTTCAAATTTTCTACAGTCGGTAATGGAGAAGCAACAAAAATTCAATTTGCATTTTGTATAATCTCCTTCTTTAAGAATCTCTCTGTACATTTTTTTTCTGTAATGTTGAAGATGTGTAATTGGAAAGCGTTTTGCTTTAGGGCAAAGAATCTAATCAAGAAAACTGTATTAATCCAACTTTCTTTGAAGTTTTCATATTTCTAAAACATAGTTTCAAAAAGTCACCTTTTTAGAACAGAGTTGGAGGTTTTCTAAAAACAAAATTTTAGAAAACAATGTTGAAGCCTTTTCACAAAGAAAAGTCAAATGAGCAAAACTTTTGGAATGACTTTTGTTTTCCTTTGAGGAGATGAGTGCACTTACGGCAGACTTGTTAATAAAAGTTGGAAAAGTACATTGAGTTTCAAAAGACAGGAAGTCAGCAGGGCTCATCTTCATAATTAGCATTAACTTTCACCCTGCCGAATTTAAGAATCTCTCTGTACATCAACTGCTCGGAAGTTAAATTTCCCTAATATTGTCATCCTAGGAGGCTTCCAAATTAATTCTGCAATGATAATGAGCCCTTCCCTCTTCCTCCCTTTTCCTAAACTGCAAATTGAATTTGGTAGCAAAAGGCAACAAACTTTTGTTTTGTTACTCCCAACTATCATCTCAAAGTAGATTTAATCCGGACCATTTACATTATACACCTAGATGTACAAAGCCTTTTTTAAGTAACTTGAATAAGCAAGAACGGACAATAAGTCTTAAAGTAAGTGAGTTTAGAATTGGAACTTACATAATACGCTCAACGGTGCAGTTACTTTTGTCAAACATAATCCGTAAGTATGTATATTGCCGCTGCGCACTAATGTGCCTTGATATACAGAGACTTTTTTGGTAGCCTGAAAATTTAATCAAGAAACAATTCCAAGCCTAGTAATAGAAAATATTGGTATGTATACAAAACCTTTTTCTGTCAACATGCGTTGAACCAATGCTACATTAAATCGTAATGTACGGCAAGTTGGCTTACGATACTTGTGAAACGCGTTGTATACTTCCGCTGTACAGAGATGATTATGGACAACACTTCAGTCTAAACAGTGGTTTATGGTCACTCTGTAATTAAATAGAAAGTTATTATATGCATTCTTCTTGCAAAACAGCTTTGCTTTACCTATTTAAAAAAATGCTCTGTACAACAAGAAAGGAATCTGTTCTCCTCGGAACATTATCTTTTATTTACCTGTAGTGAAGTCTTTATAAAAAAAAGCTCTGTATATGTATAGTATTCGAATGTGTGATTAATCAACATCTATCAAGATCAACTAGAAAGTTGATTTTCAACTGTAATTAAAAATCGCTCTGTACATGTCTGTGTATTCCCTCACAACTTTTTGTTCTGAAGACCTCAAAAAAAGTGCATGAATCTAACATAAGAGAGAATATTAGGTTTGGAACAAAATAACATTTAGAGAGTGGCTTACATGAATGTCATATTTACACCAGCAGCCTATTTATGAAAGGCCCGGTATTCTTAAGAGGGTAAATTTAAAGAGAGAGTGAGAATTCGACCTGAAGAATACTCATTTCATACCATGTCGATACATAATGCAAAGAATGGCTTTCAGCAATGTCTTAGAGAAAAATTGAAGAAGGATACTTATGAAAGGCTCTGTGTTTTCAGGAGAGACAATTTAGCAACGATGCTCACCAAATAATTGCAAAATATTTATTAAATTTCGATACAAACTTAAATAAAAAAAGTGGCCTTCAAGGAATATTAGAGGGAACATGCGCGTTTGAAGGATACTTTTGAAACGCTCTGTACTTTTGAGAGGTGAAAGTTCTGAATAATGAAATCAAGAGAAAGTTCTAAAGTGAAAGTAAGAGTGAAGGGCGTCTCCTGCAGAAGTAAAATGGATGAATCTTTGAGACAGAAGATGACGAATTGTCACACCAACTTCCCTACCGCCATTTCACTCCTGTTTAGAACACAGTTTAGAACAGACTTTAGAAAAAAGGATTTTTAGAAAAAGATTGTTTTTAGAAAAGGTCTCCTACCCCATGGAACATCCATCAATTTGCCTTTGAACACGGCAGGAGGCCTTTTGTGAATGACAAAAGCCTACCTACAGCAGCGCTTTTGCTGCAGTTGCCAAATGGACTTTATCGTCCATTTTTAACAATTTATCGTCCATTTAACATGCTTAATTCTAATTGATTTAGTTAATTGTTCTTAAATTTAATTGTGTTTGCTTAATTGCGTTTGCTTAATTACCTTGCTTAGTTTTTCTTGTTGAAACTCTGCCAGAATTTAGAATATCTGCTAAAGCATGACATCCATCGTCAAATTTAAAATAAAGTGATTTAAAATGTGACTAAAATTTGATTTTTTTTTAAATTACGCCAATTTTTTTAGAAACACGATTTTGTAAAACAAAAGATCAATGACCCCGGAATAACCTACATTTAGAATTTCACATCAGGATAATCTGTCCTGAAATTCAAGTGACTTTTAACTTGGTTTTTTAAGAAGTTTTTTTTTAAACTGGGTTCTTGTTTTAAATTTTTAGAACGATGGGTCATCCAATATTTTTTAGATAATTTCCTGTAATTAGATAAGCCCTGACGTTGGAGGGAGCTTTATTTCTCTTTTCATGGAAATTTTTATGTTAACTGTTAGAGAAGTGGTGGATAATAAACTGAGTGAAGCAATGTCACGTTACGTAGGCGCAAGACTCTGAAAAGAAACTTGTTCAATTAAGTCCTAAATTAAAAAAAAAAGCATCATTTACAGAGTGGTTGTTGTAAAAGGGGAAGAGCGTAAATGTAGAACACGATTGAGAGAAAAGTTCGAAAGGTAGATTTGACCGTAAACAGTGATTTCAAGAAGAAAAAAAAATCAAGTTTTGCTTCTTAAGTTTTGTTTCTCAAGTTTGGTTTCATACATTTTCAAGGATTTTTTTTTCATTTTTCGTATAGTTGCAAGAAATGCAATAGTGATTGAATATTCTGAAAAAAATTGAAAGAAAATTTAGTTAAAAAATTAGTAAATTATTAGTAATTAGTTAGTAAAGTAATTAAAAATATATACAGAGCCTTTTTTCTTAGCAATAATCATCAATTTCAATGTTCATTGTCCAAGGGCTCCATGTTTTTCCAACTTGGAAGCAGCAGAGGGATTACCGAATAAAATTTCGTTTTTTAGTTGTTTTTTAATTGAGGCAAACTTTTTCCAATGGAATTTGGGCCATTACACCAAAAGTAAATTGTCAATTTTAAGTTTGAGTTGAGAGAATTGCCTTCGTTTACGATGGATTTCGTTTTCATGGCTTTATGTAAGCCTGGAAAAAGGCTGGAAAACGCTGGAGAAAGCAGCCTGGAGAAAGTAAAACTGGAATTTTCGAACATAAAATTAAACCGAAATTTTTTATTGAGCTCTTTTGTCACGCCAAAATTATCTTGCACAAAAGTTTGATTCGAATGACTATTTTCACACTTTCACTTCACTGCTTTCACTTTTCACTCTCCCGTCAATTATTCTATTCTTTTTAAAATTCTTAGAAAAATGGGTTGAGGGTAGAATTGATTGAATGATTGGGTTTTGTTTCAAAACGCTTTAGAAATGCACTGTATTAAAAGTTGTAAATAGTTATTTGAATAAAAATGTCAGACGCCGCATACAAAATATAAGGAAAATAGGTAAATTTCTATACGAAAAATACCTCAATATCAAATAAGTTGTATGAAGTTGTGGAATGACGTGGAAATTTTTCTCGTTTAAAAAATTTGTTTTGTCAACGACTACTGTTCCAAAATGAGATGTGCAATTGGAGAAAACGCTTTTGATCGTGTCAGAGATAGTGTCCTACAGACTCCTGTCAAGGGCCCAGGGATTTAGAAAAGGAGCATTTTAGAACAGCATTTTGGTAAAGCAGTGGAATGACGTGGAAATTTTTCTCGTTTAAAAAATTTGTTTTGTCAACGACTACTGTTCCAAATTTTTTTTAAATTCTGAAATTTAAAAAAAGTGTTTTAGAAAGGGCATTCATCTCACGCTCGAGATGAATGCATAATTCTGTTTGAACAAGAGAATTGTAAGAATTTTCCAAAATTCATTTCTAGGTTGGCTGAGGCCAAATTTCAAGGGAAATCATTCGCGTTTTCTTGCATGAGATGTGCAATTGGAGAAAACGCTTTTGATCGTGTCAGAGATAGTGTCCTACAGACTCCTGTCAAGGGCCCAGGGATTTAGAAAAGGAGCATTTTAGAACAGCATTTTGGTAAAGCAGAAATTTTAGAACAGCATTTTAGAAAGAGCTTTTTTTTAGAACAGACATTCGCAACTGCAGCGAAAACACTCAACCTTCTGAATAATTAATTAAGATGTCTACTTTTGACGGGCCTTAATTTCCTCTCCGACGCGAGGCGGAGGTGTCACTTTCAAATTTTGGCGGGAGTAATGGACTTGTGGAAAACGCCTCATTGCCTCTAAATATACAGAGCATTTTTTTCCTCCAAACTTCAGACAAGAGATTAGAACTCAAAAACATTCATCTTCATCACTCGAGAAAAAGGAGTCTTTGACAGAAAATGCAGCTCTCAACCAAAACCTTAAGCCTATCTTTCTGCGGTTAGGTTACAAAAAAAAAGTTCAAGAAAACACATCTTTTTCTAAAAAAAAATCGGTTTAGGTTAAAAGAAATTCTGTTTTTTTAAACACCGTTTTTCAAATGACTCTGAATGGGTTTTTCGTGTTTTTTTTTCAAAATCTTTGTTTTAAAACAAGAGTTAAAAAAAAAGACTTCAATTTTAGAAAAATGGATTATTAGGCAAATAAAGATTGATCAATTAAGTATGAGAGAGAAAGAAACAGATTTTTGTTTACTAAAGCTCCGATCCCACCGCAACATTCGCTTCTTTGCGAAATTACAGTTCTTAAGAAATGCGTTTTTGCGGTGAATTTAGCGCCTTTTTGTTAGTTTAAAGGTATGGTAATTTATCTTTGCTAGGAAATGGATACAGACATTCGACAGTGCATCGAAACCGTGTTTTTTGATGAGTGGGAACAGGGCTTTACTGTATGTGATTACGTTTTTCTCTGATGTATTTTCATGCAAATTTGTTGAAGCCTCCTGCCTTATTTTCACCGTGAGTGATCATTTGATGTATGAGGTTTTAAAGAGGCTGAGGCTGGCGCCTATTTTTTTAAACTTCCTGTTCGACATTTTTTTAAATGTCGAACGTTAAAAATCACTACTTAAAAAATATATTTTAAAAAAAACTTCGTAGATTAAAAGACTACAAAATGGAACAGAAGGGAGATTTTTGGCATCACTTGACTTAAACCTTGACGTGATTAACATTACCGGAACTAATTAAGCGCCGGATGCACCAAGAATTTGAACAATGCACACTTCTTTTGCCTTACTACTTTCTTAATTTTGAAATGCAAAGGGCCCAGTGCATAAAATAAGAGACTCAGAGGGCCCTTAATTATTCGCCGAGACATTTGCCACTTGGCATTTAGATTTGAAAATGTGGTTTTGTGTTTGTCATGATTCATTTCCATTTACCACGGCTCCCAACTTGGCATGATAAATTAATTTGAATTCTATTTATCCGATTCAGGAGCTAATGACGGCTCGACGAGAAGCCGATGATTTCCCGGTTTCAAAATACCGCGGTTTACGAACATTCTGCCTCTCAATCCCTTTTTTCAAAAGTTTTGAAAAGCCGTGTTCAAACAGTGATTTTAGAAGCTCGACGTCAGGGGCCTGTCACGAAAAAATAACAATTAATTTTCCCGTCTAGCCTAATCCGATTCCCGGAATTAGACAGGAGGAAGCCGATGATTTCCCGGTTTCAAAATACCGCGGTTTACGAACATTCTGCCTCTCAATCCCTTTTTTCAAAAGTTTTGAAAAGCCGTGTTCAAACAGTGATTTTAGAAGAAGTTTGAACAGGGAAAAGCAGAAAATGATGAAGCCTCGTGGGAAATGATTTTGAGTGGCTGGACTAATTTATGCGGGAGGCGCTAAGGCACTGCTAGAAATTAGGGCCCTTTTCAAATTTATGTTCTCAACTTCTTTAAGTCCTCAAATTTTGGGTAAAATTTGAGAAAATGAGGCCCAATTTTGGTAAGCGTAAAAACAGAGGCGAAACAAGTAATTTAAGGGCCTACTGACCCCTTTTTCTTACCGCAGTTTTTTGTAGGGCATCTAATCCGATAAAAAAATGCGATAGGTTCGGCACTTAAGATTTTTTTTCGAATTGGAAGTACACCCCATATTTCTGTTTTTTTGTGAAGACGTGCGTGCGTGCGTGCGTGTGTCAGCGCTAGTACTGAAGGTTTCATTTTATGTTGCAGGTATTTAAGGCCTTGGCGCGGTTTCGAGCCTTCAAAAACCATTTTTTTTGTTAAAATACTCAACTTGCTTTTATTTGACGGAAACTAGCTAAAACAGCCCATCCAAGACCAAATTCTACTTTTTGTATATTCGCATTCCACCAGTTAAGCCTCAGACGCACACATAACCACTTCTTTGAAATTCTCATGTTTTCTTTATGTTTACGTTTCGTTTTATTTACTTGCTTTTGATCGGCGCACGATTCATAAATGCACGTAAAGTTGCATGCGTCCACGTTTACTCTATATGGAAAATGAGACGTGTTATGAGGAATTCCGGGTACAAATGGGCAATTTTCGTAACAAATTCCCTCAAATTTATCCGGTAGCGGCACAGGCCTCTTTCCCTCAAAATATGTTATGCTTTCTCCGGTTTCAGGAGAAAGGTGAAAGTAAAAATGAGTGCAATTTGCCTTGTAATAATGGGAGTAGGAGCGGAGAAAGCGGCCCATACTCCTAAGTACTGGGTTATTGTTACGATGCATATAAACAAGAGTTATGGAAGTGTACACTATAAATTCGGCCTAACCACTCCCGCCTCCAAATGACATCACATGATCATAACAGTACGCATTAACCCTCAAACTTTTAGGCAACCTAATGCTAACGATCACAAAACTTTGCCTTTATAAATATCGAGATTTTTTTTCATAAAGAGTTTCTTTAAAAAGAGTTTTTTAGAAAGTTTTTTTTAGATGTAACTCTACTTTCTGCAAATAATGTTTTCAAATTTTCAAACAGAATTGAGTCTTCTGCTGAACGATCCGCGGAGAACCCGATCATGAATCTGTCGGATTCAGGCTTAACGCACAAAATTACATGTTATTTATAGGGCAAACTTTGCTTTTCAAAATTTTACGATTACGAGTCCAAAAAAGTTTAATTTAAAAAAAAAAGTTTAAAAAAAAATTTGTTCTAAATTTATAACTACGAGTTTTGAAATCTGCTCCAATTCCTATAAACAACACAATAAAACGTATTACAAAGTTAGGTTAGGTAACTGTTAAGCTGCATTTGAACTGAAGAAATTCAGTTAGAATTTGTACCGGCCTCTAATCACTTCTAAATTAATGTGAAAATAATGGTTTTATGCGGCGCAAATTCTAAAAAAAAGTACCCCAGCAGGATTTTTTTCAACTTTTATCTTCCCCTTTAGACAAAAATACTTTGACACTTCTTAATGGGATAACTTGAGAGGGCCCTTAAAATGGCTAAATAATAATTTTATAGGGCCCTTAAAAAGGGGTAACTATATAGTGTCAATACATATCTCCAAAACATACAATGAGCGTCAGCGTTCAAGTGCAATTTGAGTAGCACACATTATTACTCAACACTTAAAACTGATAAAAAACTAAAACAGAAACCATCTGCTCCTAATCCACTAATTGATGCTTCAAAATGCTCTTTTAAAAAATTCAAAATTAGAAAAAATCAAAACAAGCGTTATTGAAAAGGCTCTCTGTATCGCTACAATGTCGCTTAATTTTGCTCCTAATACACAAATTGATGCTTCAAAATGCTCTTTTAAAAAATTTGAAATTTAAAAAATATCAAAACAAGCGTGTTTGCATCGCTCTTTGCATCGCTACAACGTCGCTTAATTTTATGTGAAATTGCTGTGAGTGGAAAAAGGTATTAGTAGTTTGTTGTTTCGAGTTTTTTTCGAAGGAAGTGCTAAATTTTTAACATGATTAATATCATAAGAATAGTATTTTTGTAGGAAATTTTTAGCCGTGCGTGAGCGTTACGTGGTTCCTCCCATGTTGACATAAAGATAAAACTGTTCAATTATAGGGTTACAAGGGTTTATATCATAAAAGTTGTATTTTTGCTGATAATTTTAAGTTGTGCGATCACGAGTGTCGACTTGTGTGTTGCAAAACATTTCTTTTCTAATAAGCTAAAATAATATACAGAGATAATCAAAAATATCGACTCCATGCTAACATGGCTTGTTTAGCTGTTATCATGATCAAATTTACTTAGGTCCTCGATATTGTTAGGAGGTTTGTAATATACATGACGGTTTTGAAGGCAATGATGAAAGGCTCTGTACATCTGCGTGTATTTGTAGATGGTTGAGGAGAGTAGATTGATTAATTGATAAG
>VYYI01003797.1:0-11490 GCA_021029175.1 Bilobella aurantiaca
GTATCATCCAGAAAATTATTGAGTATACTATTAAAATGGACCGGAAATTGTCACAAGTTATTGGATTTGTAACTTCAATCGCTTACGTCCTCGGGCAAGTGCCGTATGAGTTAGGTGTATTCCTAAGGAAGTGGCCCCCGTCAAACCGGTTATGACTAATTGGTTCAGCGGTTGATTTTGATTCTTTTGGAACAATAGACGGGTGTGGACAATAACAACAAACATCATGATCATAACGCCATCTTTCGCGTGCCCTCTAGTGGTTGGTTTCGTCATTAGAATTAAGTGCTTATGTTGTTGCATTTTGAAAATTCTATTTTATTTTCATTGTTTATTACTATATTCTTGCGTGTTCTATTCTGTTCGTTTTAAAAACGGATCACGATTCTTCTCAAATTTTGTTTAAAAAATATCGATTTCGGAGGCCTTTAATACCTGACTTTGGTGACAATGAATAAGGTAAGTTTTATATTAATTGGGAATTGGTTCAATTGGTAATGTTGAATAGCTTCGTATTAAAAATAATTGTTTCTTTTTAATTTATTTTAGAAAATCGTTTTTGTAATTTGTCTGCTCATCCTGTGCAGACATTTTACGAAACCGGATCGGTCCTTTTGCCGCAACGGAGACACTTGCATTTCCTGTGTCAGGGAACCTGGCTGCACATGGGCAGAAGAGTTTAGTGGACCTCGCACTGTGTGTTTTGGCCCAGGTGACCTCCCGCTTTGGCCAATCGGATCATGGATCGATTCAGGATTCGATTGCCCCTCACCTACGACTTTTCGGCCAAATGTGGATGGATCGGTTTCGATGTTGGTGTTTGTTGTGGTGGCCATTTTAGGTAAGTTTGAGTATTTGTATTTGCATATGCTAGGTTAGAAAATTTGTGTGTAATTTGGGGTATTTATCCAAACCCAGTTTTCTTTAGTAAGCATGTGTTCTTAGGTATTAGTGCGTTTAAATTTCTAATTGATCATCTTTGCAGGTTTGATTGTCACACCTCTTCTATGCACTGTTTTATTTTTCCGCCGATTTGTAGTCGCACGGTGTTGCGCAATTTGCCGTCGAAACCGCCCTGCCCGCCCTCCAGCCAACTTGGCATTTGGCAACCCTGCTTTCCGTAAGTACATTTTGACATTTATTATAATCCGAACATGAGTTATATTTAAATTTCGGATTTGCAGAAATGATGTTGGAGGATGATGAAGAAGATCAGATTATTCATTCTCCCCCACCGGCAATTGTACCAATTCATTCACCGCTACTGCAACAAACCCCTGCAGGTACACCTCAAAATTACGTTACCCGATCCGGTCGTACTTCAGTGCCAGTAAGACGCTTCAGTATGTCAGAGTACTAAGTTCGTTTCAGTTTCATACCCAGAGTATTTTGTAATTTAAAACTGTTATTATTGTTGTTAAATATTTCTTTTGAAAAGATGTAAATAAAATTCAGACATTAGATTCGATATTTATTTTAATTAGCGGCATATTTTCTAAATAAATAGAATTAGTAATAGCAATGAATATAACGTTAGAAGACAGATATGTTGCTGAATAGTTCGAAAAGCTTTACTTTTCGCACGATAGCAATTTCTTCTCCAGAATCAGTCTACGAAATTCATTTTCGCCAAGGTTGCTGTGCACTATCTCCGACATTTTTAGATGCATTTCATCCTTTAACCTTATTTATTAAACATCATATTAATATAATAGCCACTATACACTACTTACTTACAGTACAGAAACTTACTTTGTAATACCGCAGTTACAGCTGGAAGCCTCAAGTGCATGGTGAATCCATGCTTTTGTAAATATATTTTTTGCAATGCAAACGTTGTGGGCTAAATTTAACACCTTGCGAAAGAAATAATTACAGGTTGATACAATTCTTAGTTTCTGAATTACGAGTATGAACAAAATTACCTGGTGATATGCTCCAGGCCAAGTCACAATAATTTCTCCAGCGTTTTGGTAAGTCTTGGAAAAACGAATACCTGCGCGAGCAAGAGCGGAAGGAGCTACCCAGAAATCAGTGTGTAAAATGCAAGCCGGGCACTTTCTAAACGCTTCAGGAAAGGTTTGCATAAGCAACATTTCCAACTTTTTGTTGTCGTCCTTATGAATTGTGTACCTTATAATGGGAATTATCAATGCTATGTATTCTAATATAATTGTAATTTTTTTGTCATCCTAGTTTTTACTTGCGAAATTACCATAGTTTACCCGAACCAGATTCCATTCTGTTTATAGAGTATGCGTTTTGATATTCTGTGTGTATCGCACTTCCAGTCAGTGGCCCTCCGGCAAACATTACTGGATGTGTAATGCCCTGTCCAACGTAGTCACCTATTATACGTTTGTCGTACGTCATATCGATAGCTTCCTCACACGGTGTACGCATTGCAAATATATGGTTCATATAGGGGTTGTTATTGGATGCTATAGTTTTGTAGAATTGGTCCTCGCGCTCGTTGAGGGTCGCTGAACCCCATTCAGCCCTTCTAAGTAATTTTAGGTTTGGTGATTTATGTATTTAACGTTTAACATTAATGAACATATATTATTGAAACGCACGCTTCGTTCCCGATGATCGAGTTTAGGGATTTTGCAGCTACTTCTTCCCGATGTATCTCAAATATTCCTTTGCCGGCTTCTTTTCCAGTCATAATTACTGCGGTTGCCTTAAGGCTACTTCCTTTGAACTGCATTTTTCCAAGTTCAAAATTGCGATCTTTTCCTTTTGAATTTATAAATTTTCTGAATTTTTGGTTTGAATAATCAGCGATATCAATTTCTGGCATAAATCCTTTTTCTGGGATAAGCTAAACATTGAACATATACTATTACATAAGTTATTTTTAAACAGTATATTATTGCATTTGTATATAAACCAATTTTTTACTTTTGCAATTACTGCGTTCAGCGGAACTTTGCCAGATATTTCCAAGTTTGTTATAAACGTAGGTAAATCTGAAAGTTGAGCACTTGAGACGCCAAATTCTAGAGCTGAGAAGTGAGACGGAATCGCATGTTCTGAATATTCTGTTGGAGACATAGGATCCAGTTTGCCGGATTTCCTATCATGATGATCGTGAACTCGGAGGTGATTTCTGTATCGAGAGTTTGAGCAGTCAAAGGTTTTTTCGCAACCAATGCGTTCGCAAATAAATTTGCGTACGGGAGTGTTAATCTGCATAGGGAAATTACATATAGAAGTGAAATTATTTAGAGTTTATTATTGTTTAATTACCTCTATACCGGAAACATGAGTCTTTGCATGTTTCATATATTGCCATCTGCTGCAAAACCGTTCTGGACAATTTAACTTTGGGCAAAGGAACGGTCCATGTTTAGTATTTCCTAAAGAAGACTCACTTGTTAAATAGAATTTGAGGTAAACGGTCGCAGAACTCACTTAACATAATGGTTAAGCAAAAAGCGACACAAGTTCAGAAGGACTATACGACTAGGGCAAAAAAAGGAAATTTTTCTGGTCTCCCAGCATTTTTGAAGGCTACTGGAAGAAGAAGCGATCGTGCTACAAGAGAGCAGTTACGTGCGCTACCAAGTTACAGCTTATATCGACCTGTCAGACTCCATTATCCTTCAAGGAAAACTTTTGTGCCAGCTCAACATTTTTCGTATGGGGCTGATTTGATGTCGTTTCAGAATGTGGCTCATTTAAACAAGGGCATAAATTATGCCTTGCTAGTAATTGACATGTTTAGTCGAATGTGTTACAGCGCCTTGTTAAAAACAAAGGATGCCAAATCTGTGGAAGCGGGTCTACGGAAATGCTTTAAGGAGTCGGGACACTATCCTAAGTTTTTTTTAGTGGATCAGGTGAGAGTGAAATTGCAATTTTATTGAAGCTTATGCTAATTCTTTATTCTCAAAGGGTACTGAATTTTATAATAAGACCGTAAAAAGTCTGATGGAAAAGCACGGAGTACGAATGTATAGCGTTCGATCAAAGCAAAAATGCAGCATTTGCGAACGCCTAATTCAAACTTTACGCGTTAAGCTCTCGCGCCTTCAGTATCATTTCAAAACACCTGGAGAATTTCTATATGCTTGGGAAAAAATTATTCAAGATTACAATGGCTCCTACCACAAATCTATCAAGGTGATCCGTGAATACTAAAGTTAAAATTGCTTGGATATATAGTGTTTGATTTGCGTTAGATGGCTCCAAGGAGTGTAAATCAGAAAAACGCAGATGAAGTTTTTCGTAATTTGTATGATGGAAATCTGATACAATCAAAAAAACCAAGACCCAAATACAAAGTAGGAACCCGTGTAAGGTTATCAGAGAATCGCCTAACATTTACAAAATCATCAGCAAACATTCGTTGGACGGAAGAAATTTTTAAAATCATTGCGGTACACGTGTCAAATGTACCATATTATTTCATTTCCGCTTTGGACGGTGAAAGAATAGAAGGTATAAAATTTTATCTCAAAGCGCTCTAGATTGATTAAAGCTTTTTGTTCATCTACAGGTTCATTTGTTGCAGAGGAACTGAATCCTGTCTAACAGAACAGAGAATATAAGAAAAATGGCGAACAATTTCTTTACGTCCGCATCGGTGTCAAAATATATTACAGTTTCAAGCGCATCCAACCAGTACTATTTTCCATTAAACAAATCAAATGATTTCTGTCAAAACTTAGCAGAATCTGTGAATGGCAGTAAGGAAGTTTTAGAAATTGGTATTTCCAACATATTTTATACTCCAACTTTACCGACACCGCGAAATATTTTTCCAAATACTGGTGTTCAGAATATAACCGTGACTCGTCATAAAGATTACGGACTCTATGTATCAAAGTCAGGTAAAATGTTACAGACTTTCATGACACATGTGAATCGCGAATTGAAAAAGGATGGACGCTCTTCTCAACTCAGTTTCCTGGCAATTCCTGGCACTTTTACGTTTCACAACAACGAACCCGACGGTGTCTTGGCAGAGATGACAGAAGAATATTCATTGGCATTTGGATTCAAAACAGCTAAATATCCTCCTGGAACAACAGAAGGTGGAATAGCTGAACAATCCTTGTTTCAAGAAATCGATGTAGCCCTTCGATTAAAAATTACATTCAGTCAGGAAGAAGTTGTGAAACTTAAAGTGGAAGAACCGACAGTAAAAAACATGGATGGATTATTGAACAGCTTGAACAAAGCCTGCAGTTCTGAAAAAATTACATTCAAATATTTAGACACAGGAACCTTGGCAACATTAGAATATGCCAGGGAAGTAGGAATTGAATTAATTGTCACACTTTCACCTTTCTTGAACAACTTGTTTGGGCTACCTCCCGATACTCGTTTCACCGGATTAACACAAAGAGTCCCTGCATCGTCTAACATAGACTTGAAAACCAAATCAAGATGTCTGCTTATCCTCTGCGATATTGCTGAAACGAGTCAATTCGGTGAGAATCGAATTCCACTAATCGGTGTATTTCCGTCAGAAGTTACAGATGGCTTGGATAAGTATAAAATCGTGAGCAACATTTCATACTTCCCAGTTAAATCAGATAAGTACATTGATAGGTTGAGGATACAACTTGTCGATGAGTACTTGAACCCTGTACTAGAAACCAAGCAGTCTAGTACGCTTTTGACACTTCACCTGAGAAGTAGTATCCCTATGTAGCAACAACATGGCCGATATTTGCGGAACAAAAAGAATAGCACTTCCTGTTTTGGGCTATAGGGGATTGTACGCCAATGAGCCGTATAGGCTGGCCAGTTTCTACAAGGACGGCTTCAAGTGGCCACATTTGTCTATTACACCATCAGAGCTAGCAAAAAACGGTTTCATTTGTTTACGAGAACAAGATAAAGTGTTATGCTACTATTGTAGTGTTGGAATTTGCAATTTCAAGGAAGGCGATAATGTCGAAGCCGAACATAGAAAGCATTCCAGCAGTTGCGCCATATTTCGGGGCGACATTAATGGCTCAGATACTGTCTCCAGCATCAACGGTGAAAACGACAAAACTTTAGTTGCACTAAAAAAGTCTCGAGCTGAAGTAAGAAGGGCAAAAGACAGGATTAAACGCCTCGAAGCTCAGGTTAATCGACTCGAACTAGATTTAGATCTTCTGTCTGAAGACAATAATTGCAAAATTTGCTTTGTCGAACCCATTGACACAGTTGTTTTCCCTTGCTTACATTTTTCCGGTTGTGCTTCTTGCATAAAAAAAGTCGGACAGAATTGTTCGATCTGTCGAGTAAAGCTGTGCGGAAAAGTTAAAGTATATCGATCTTAATTCAATTCAGTTACAAAGTGGTGTTCAACACGAGTTGACGCTGTGTTTTTATGCGTCAATTATATTGCATAAAAAAACATTGCATTTTAAAAGAAATGGATCCATACTTGAGTCATGTGCAGAGCGGAGGAGGCCTTACTCCTGTTAACTATGCATACTCTATTCCGCTTCAAAAAGTGCAAAAAACAAAAGGAAAATCGAAAAGAGGATCAACAAAACAAACTGGAGGTGGACGACGTAAATCCAAATCCCGTAAATCTTCGAACCGTCGAGGCAAACGTCGTAAAACTCAATCCGGTGGTGGTAGAAAGCGAAAACGAAAGTCAGTAAGCCGGGGAAAGGCGAATCGCACAGTCGCAAAAAAAAATAGTAGCGCGTCTTGTCGTTTCCAGCCCAAATTCAAAATATCAAAGTCTAAACGTAAAAAGTAGAAACGGTAGAAATGGAGCTGCCTTCAGGATCAAGAAAAAGCTACTCTTCAAACCTCCAAATTTTCGACATGCCAGAAACTGATGTTTCTATTCTAGAGACTAAGTATGTCGAAATTCGACCTCAAAATTCCGTTTTGAATAATGGTGGTCCGATATCATTTACAATTCCGAAAAGTCCATTCTATTATAACCTTTCTCAAAGTTTTTTGTTTCTTCAAGCTAAAGTTATTAGCGCTAGCGGAGAAGCAATAGCTTCAACTGACATGGTCGCCCCATCTTCCCTTTTTCTTTACACAGCTTTCTCTGGATGTCGAGTAACCGTAAATGGAAGGACGATATCAGAAATTTCCGGAAATTATCCTTACCGAGCAATTATTCCAAAAATTCTGGGACTAGGCGAGGGAGACAAGTCTAGCAGATTAACTCAAGAGTTATTTTACCCTGACACCATACCAAACGAGTATGACGAAGCTAAAAATGCCGGATTTAAATATCGAAGGGAAATGGCAAAGGGTTCGGCCACATTTGAATGTCTTGGTAGAATATCTTCATCGATTTTTGAATGTGATCGATTTTACCCAAGCGGACTGGAGTTTGAAGTGACACTTACAAGAAGCTCACCCGAGTTTTGTTTAGACTCAAGCACTACTACCAAAAGTGGGGTCATTGGGACACCGTTCAAATTTTCAATTGTGCAAGCGCTTTTGTATGTCAAGGTTCATACAATTAATCCAGAAATTGAGAGACTTCATGAACAGGCATTCTCACGTGGGTCATCCGCCATCTTCCCTTTGAGGGAATTGGAAATTAAGCCGAGCGTCATTCCAATAGGCACACTGATGTACACTACAAGTGTAACATTTTCAGAAAGGGTTCCGACGTACGTCGTTTTAGCATTACTCGAGTCCGCCGCCTACACTGGAGCCCTTAACAAGTCTTGCATAAATTTTGGCGATCATGGACTTGCCAGTATTTCTTTAAATTTCAAAGAAGGAGGTTTCAATATTCAGCGCTTAGATTTTGATGTTGAAAAAAAGCAGTATCTGAAGGCTTATCATTCAATTTTTCAAGCCATAGCTCCGGCTAATGCCTCCCTCGGTAATGGAATCTCTAGAGACCAATACTTATCAGGAAACAGCCTTTTTGTTTTTGAGCTTAACGATAGTGGCCTAGGGGGGAAACTCACGCCGCAGATGCACGGCGTAATTCACGTAAGAAAATACCTTTTTCTTACTAAAGCTATGGCATAACTTTTTTTTCAATTTTTAGGTTGACTTACAGTTCAAGAGCAGTACCACATCATCCCTCCATATGCTTGTCGTTGGTACATTTAATAACTTTTTGAAAATTGATAAGAATCGAATGGTTGATTTCATACAATGAATGAGAATTCTTATCGAACAACTACCAGCATGCTCGAAGCAGGGCTTTGCAAAATCTACTGCGAACTTTTGAAATGCAAAATTCCCGTTCCACCTGGAATTGATTTGGCTGTAATTGCAAGGGATGAGCTTAATATTCTCAAGCAAGAAATTCCATTCATTTATTTGGTTAATATTGATGACTCCAAGAAACCTGGACGCCACTGGACATCCTGGATTTGTTTGATTCCACATCAACTGATTTTCTTTGACTCGTTTGGGAGAGGTCCGGACTACTATGGATTAAAAACACCTGGCAGAAACAAGACAAAAATTTGGAAAATAAATACCTGCCAATTTCAACCATATTTTAGCCAAAAATGCGGATTTTATACTTTATTTGTAGTTTCCGAATTATTAAAAGGAAACTCTTTCAAAACCGTAATTGGATGTTTTCAAACTTTAGACCTCTGTAGAAATGAGGCCCTAATGATTAGGTATAGGAAATATCTGTCCCTTTCCAGTTGTGTGTTAACACCTCGTAGAGATAAATGTGAGCAGAGCAATTGTATGTTAGCTCTCTAATCTGAATAAATCAAAATTTCAACAATCTTTGTTGGCAAAATTTTAAGTTTTATACTTTATTTCGAATTTCCGAAAAGCCAAAAAAACATCTTTGCGAAATGAAACAATTTTTTAAAAA
The DNA here is from genome assembly GCA_021029175.1 of Bilobella aurantiaca. NCBI lineage: Eukaryota > Metazoa > Arthropoda > Collembola > Poduromorpha > Neanuridae > Bilobella > Bilobella aurantiaca. The sequence goes on from VYYI01003797.1 coordinate 8,780, forward strand.
TTTAGGGAAAAAATATTTGTGATGAAAAGGGCCAATTTTTTCCGTTTCCTTTCTAGTATCGTGTTAGGCATCGTAAAGATTAATGGGAGCTGAGCAACACTATGTTACCCTTGTAATCTAAACGACGTTTTTAATCGTTTGTGTGGTAATCTTTCAAATAAGAAGAAACAGTTTTTAAAATTTGTTGTGCATGACTAAAAAAAACGAACCGGATTTTATTGTATGAACTGCAAGGGTTTAGAATAGGGTAACTGGCATTTGAGAAACTAGTTGCATTTACGTTTTGAAAGTTGAGCAGATCAGTTTACATTTTACAAGTACAATTGAAAATGGCCAGCCACCACTTTCGTGCTCGGATAGTCCAAGAAGAACATAAGCGTAAGAAGGAAGACGAGCTCAGAAATAGACTCATGACAGCGGAGCTGAATTGGCGCCAGGCAGATTTGAAATTTGCGCAGCTGAAGTCACTGTGCGACACCCTCAATGCTCAACTTTTGTCCCAGTCATGGGCAGTCGTGGAAGCCAACCACCGTGCAGAAACACTAACTGATTCGTTCATGAAGTGTACAGGTAACCAATCGCATTTTAAAGTTTTCTTTAAATAAGTAAGACTTTCCATTTGTTTTTATTTATTTTAATGCTCAAAGAAATATCCTATATGGCTATGACAGAGAGGGCAGCCGATTCAACTTATTTCAAAAGTATACCACTTAATTAAAGGCATCTTATTTTTGGTTTTAGTTACGCTTAAAGAGCAGCAAATTTTGCTCAAAAAATCTGTGGAGGACAATGGAATTCAGCGTTTGAGGATCATCGAGCTGGAGGAACAGCGGAACAAACTCAAGGATCCAAAATTTGGAAGATTCGGCGCGGAACTCAGCAGGCTTGAGGCAGCAGCAGTGGATAAGATGCAAGCTGATATTGGGGCATTAGAAGTCATCTTCGATACCCCGATTTCGGAACTTATTCCGTTTTCACCAGCTGTAATGCCAGCCTAATTGCTGATGATTTTTGAAAGTTAGACAGAAAGTTGACACCAGAACATACTTTAAATACAAATCAATTAAGCAGGTTGGTAGTAAAAATTAGCTGTAGTCAAAATTGTGTAGTGAAAATATAATTGAAAAAAAAAAACAAAAAAACTCAAATTAAAATCCTTCTCCTATTAAATTTGCTCTTGAGGTGGACATTCGTCCTTTATTTCCTTTAGTATCTTGAGAAGAGCTTGTAGTTCTTGCCGACTGAGCATAATCCTGGGGCCTAAGGTGTTCGATTAATTTTATTTGATACATAATTTATGGTTAAATTATTGTTGCTCTAACCAAAATAACCAGCGTGAGAGGAGTTACACACTGGGTTGTTCAGAAAGAATTGGTAACATTTTCCAATCTTGTGCACTGCTCGAAATCGAATTCTTCCTGAATCAGCCATAAAAATTGATGGATGCTCCCAAAATTCAGAGTAGATCGAATTGGGAATAGGTTCCCCTTCTTCATTTTTAAATGCTAAATTTCCCGACTTTATACCATCATCAATAGCCAGAAATATTTCGTTTTCCACATACTGCGTCAATTCTTCGACCTCCGAGAGAAGTATTTGTATAATGCTAGGTTTTATGTTGAAATTCTCTTTCTTGATGTAAATTTTAAAGACCTATTGCATTTCAAAGTTCTTTTTTGTTTCATATTTCATAGTTAAATTAGAAAAGTTGCAAACCTGATTAATTGGGTCAAATCCAAGGCGAATCAACAGTACAGTGTTGAATGCAATTTTTCGCACTAGGCCAAATTCATTAAAAAATTCAGTCTGAGTTTGAGCACAAAGGCCGATCGCCTTGGCCCTAGCTAAGTATGCCGTTTTCGGATCAGAATATGTCCGCGTGAATTCAAAAGGCCGCTTTCTACCAATGAAAACCTCAGATCCGCCTCCAATTGGTGCAACAGCGCCACCACCAGTAATTAAATCAAAGGCTTGAGTAGCCTCGTGACTTCCACCTAATCCAACAGCAGATTCCGTATTTATGTGATCTCAAATTAAACTAAAAAATAATCTGTTTATACTAGCAAAAAGCTTTTCCGAAGCTTTCGAGAGTGGCTTAAATGCAGGAACCAGTTGCTCTGCTACACCTGTGTAAGAAATTAAGTTGGACTACAATTTTTCAATAGGAAGGATATTTTGTGCTAATGACCGTTCAAGTAGTTGGTGGCTTGCTCCATTGTGAAATCCAATTGTTACTAATAGTAGGTATTCGTCTAAAGTTTAAATGAAACTGTACTCTAAACTATGACAACCAGAGGATTTATAGGCACAAGGGTTGCAATTGTAGACAAGAAAATCTATTACAAATGGCTACAAACAGTTCGGACGAATGAGAACTAAAAACTGAATTAACCCTTTTGCATTCTGGTTTGGTCTCAAAGGTCTTAGTTCAGGTAGACATCTTAAAGAATAGAGAGCATGCAGAAATTATCTAGCCGTTGCAAGGGGAAGAAGCCGGTAGAGAAAACTGTATATGAAAATTTTTTGACTGATGCAAAGCTCAGAGGCATTGTTCGCAAGCGAGAATTTACAAAAATATCTTTGGAACAACTTAACCCGGCACAGCGCCTTGTTTTATCTATTGTTGAAGATAATATTAGGTGGAAAAAAGGTCAATTAAAATTAATTGTTCCTGGAAAAGCGGGAGCTGGAAAATCAGTTGTAATTCATCA
>VYYI01003798.1:0-11487 GCA_021029175.1 Bilobella aurantiaca
TTATCTGATGAGTGATAAACATAATTAGCTTGTGTAATTAATGTTAACCACAATTAAACCTGTTTTATGTAACGACAAATTGACCTTGATAAATGGCTTAGTTAAGCTAACCAAAAAAATAAGATCATTAGGAAATTAATTAGTTGGTATCCGCAACATGAACTCACTTAAATGTTGGCTAATTTCGGTCGAGCAATTAATCAAGAAATCCGAACTGAATTGCTCAATTTTTGCTCAAGTATGTATTTGCAATTAATTATTTTTGTTCAATTGTGGTGGAGTGACATGCTAAACTTAACCTCAAGCTGAACTCAAATTTAATTAGTTGGCGGCCGCTACGTGAACTCATTTAAATGTTGGCGTTTTGCAGTCTTTTATTTTTCTCCATAAATTTGACCTAATTTTTAATTTTAAATTAATTTGCCCATGTATGGTTTTAAAAATTAATTGTGTTTGCCCATTTCTGGTTGGGTGACATTGGTATCCACTAGATGAACTCAGCTTAGTTGGTAACCGCTACATGAACCATTTGAATTTTGGCGCCTTGTGGTCAAATTGTTCTCATTAAGAAATTGACGACCAAAAGATTTGAATTTGACGCCAATCAGAGAGAAGGAGGTGACGTCATCGCAAAAAAGAGGAGGAGCTTACCACTTAATTTGAATTTGGCACCTTGCAGTCAACTGATCCGAGCGTTACAAAATGACAGGAAAGTAAAAAATACTTTGTTTCAAAAGCAAGTCTATAAATTATCATCGGTATTTCCAAGTACAAATCAATGCTGTATTAAATTTAATGAGCAATGAATCAAGAAATTTAAAATAAATTGGCCTATTTTATTTTAAAATTAATTTGCCTATGTGTGGTTTGAAATTAATTATTTGTGAAGATTTTGCTCATCTGTGGTTTGTAACCACAAGTTGACCTTGATAAATGGTAAAGTAAATGTCAACCACAAGTTGACCTCAATAGAGCGTGAGAAAATTAATTAGTTGGTATCCGCAAAAATTTGGCGCCTTGTGGTCACGTGGTCGGGTGGGCGGAGCTTGTTGTCCGCGGCAGCCAATCAGAAAGAGGCAGGTGATGACGTCATTGCAAAAAGGGGAGGAGCTTACGGGGGTCAGCTCAAAAGGGGAGGAGCTTACGGGGGTCGGCTCAGGGTGGGTGGAAAAAAAGGGTTTTTTTCTCATATCGGTTTAACATAGGATCTTGCCCTCCGAATCACCACTAACATTTCTTCTGATCATATATCTCCATACCATCACTAAGCATCTAAACCGCCAAAGAATTTAAAAACTTCAAAATCAACGGCAATCAACCAATTTAATTTCAATTATCTCTACTGCACTAAAGTAAAAAAAAATTAAAGTATATCGTATGAGTTCAAGTTCAAAATATATCCACTACCCTGATACAACATACAATTAAAACAGAAACACAAGGCTAGCTCTCACCCAAAACAGCCCTATTCAACACCCCTGTCTACTACTATAAAGCCTAACATACCCGACCTCGAGCACCAACAATAAAATTGTATTGTAAGAGAATGCAAACTATATTTGATTGACAACAGATTACAATAACCGATGTATTAATTAATATTTTACCGATTTACTACATAACGAAGTTATATATTATCTCTGAGCGATCTTGATTTTTAGAAGCCACGCATTATACAAGTGAATTACTCGTTATGGGGTTTTAAAGGATAACACAACTCAACGGAGTCATTCTAAAAAAGCTATATGTAAGTATAATGAAAATTCTCCACAGTAATTGTCTTATTTTTGTTTTCTGTGCGTCCGACATCAGTTCGTGTTTAGCAATTGCACTTCAAAACTACAATTTACAATTGCATTTGCATTCCAAAACCACAATTACACTTCAAAACCAGGACCAGCTGCAATAGATTGTACGTTAAAGTAATAAAAATTAAAATCCCCCCCCCCCCCCCTATGTGAAGCTTCTCGACACCTGGAATAAAAAAAATTGGGTTCTCTCCTGGGTTTCCTGGTGAATATAAAAATTTAATAGAAGGTGAAGAAAGTTCATAACAAAAAATTTTTTTTTCGTATTGAATTTTTCAAAAAATCAAACAAAGGCAAAAGCAACTATAATTTTTCTGTTAAATTCAGTTAATATCGTTTAAACACTTTAGCTACACGCGCATACGACTTTTATATGTAACATAATTTCCCCTCTACTTCAACAGAACGCCACCAACATGACGTTGGTTTGTTCTATCATTTATTTATCCAGTGAAATAGGAACTAATACCTGCTTTCCATATATCATTTCCAAAGTTATCCACAATTAGTGAAACAAAAATTGCATATTGAAAATTGTTTTGCTTTATGTTTTGAACAAAATAAATATTATACTAGTTATTGTAGTGTTTGTTTAGCCTACTTCGACACTGTAGCATAAAAACATAGAATGGACTTTCTGCTCTCTCTTTTCGTCATACTCTCCCTTCACATCTACTCACCATTGATTGTTCAAATTGGTGACGAAAATCAGGTACATGTTTCAGTAACCTATACAAATGAATCCTATCTACTAAACAAAATAAATATTTGATAAAAGTAAACGTAGTATGTTGTCATATATTAAGTTAGAATTTTGAACATATGTGTACCATTTCTTTCATCTAGGAGGAGACGTTTCAGAAAGTTAAACATATGTCCAACTCAGGAAACATGGAAGACAAAAAACGCGGCTATTATCATAACTATATTACTGATCTTGAGTACAAGGAGTACAACTTTGCGTAAAATTTTCATTTTTAAAAGTGTTACGTGTCTTATACTTCTAATTGCAACTGACAAAGTATATGTCTGTGTTAGGCTTAAAAATCAGAATCATTCTAAGCATCTTGCAAACATCAACAAGAAACAAAATAGAATTGAACACAACAATACCACCCATCACAATAACAATGCCGTTTTGCAAAAGGCCACTAACCTAAACAAGAAAATAGCAAAAGTTACACAAAAGACAACCAAAACAACGACACGTGATTTGGCAAATGAAGATAAAGTTTTGAAACCTTCCAAGATATACGGAGAGTACGATTATGTTGTGCGTGTTTATGACAAGTCAATTCAAAGTGATTCTATTAAAGTAGTAGAAGAATATATGTTATCAAAAACTGAACTTTCTGATCTTCGTGAGCTGCAAACTTATACGTAAGTTATAGATAGTTTTCAGATTGCTTTTATTTTGATTTTTTCGTATTTATGAGATCTGTTTCAAAAAAGTTTGAAAACTGAACCTTAAAAAGTTAACAACTTTTCTGTTTAGGCTAAGTTCTTCATTAAAGTTAAGCAAAATACCTAATTTTGAGTTCTTTCATGCTCATGGACTCATGCTATCCCAAGGGAATGAGCCATCAAGAGATTGGAGGGATCTCGAATGCTTCTCACGTGATGGACATCTTGTATTTTATGTGATAAATAAAGTAAGTCCCAACAAAATTTTAATATGATTTTGATTTCGTGGTCATAAATATCTCAAACATATGTTACGTTCATGTACTGACGTCAAAAAAGACTGTAGCAAAAATGTACTGCCAGGCATATGTATACATAATTATTGTGTTTTTCTTATTATGTAATAGTCGTACCCAGTAAGGATACACGAGTGTGGCTGCTATGGAGAAAGCAAGTTTATTATTAGTTCTGATATTGAATGGCGAACTTTTATTGAAAACGGTGGCAACAAGGGAAGGTAATAATTTAGAAAACATTTAGCTAAAAAAAATCTGCAGTGAGTTTTATAATTAAATGTTAATTTTTCTTTACATTAAATTAGTTAAATAAAAGTGATATACGGCAGCAAACTGTTAACCAAAAATTGCTACTTTGATCTTTAATTTTAATTTCCCACATTTTGTCTTACAGAATGTACTATATCAAATTGAATGCTGAATACATACGGGAAAAGTTGGAGATATATAAAATAAGTTTTGTGGCAAACAATTATAGCTTTGTAGAGTACCTAAGTGATTTTGGATACGATCGCCATAAGAAACAACAGAGGTTTGTTCGTGTAAGTTGGTAGCTGAAGTCTTAAAATATGTAATACTTCTCCTTATGAGAGGTAACAGATTTTACATAAAGTTATTGAGCACAATGTTATAAAATCAATTGTAACCATATATAGACGTTATCTATAATAAATAATTTGTTGCGCCAATAATTATAATTGAATATTTTTATTTTCAAAGTATTTAAATTATATTTGTTTAATACAGATGCATTCGCCTCCAGCATGCATGCGTTTACCGTTAAATATGAAATTTCTGCACGTGTACAAGGTCGGTGGAGTTAAGAAACATTTTTATAATACTTGCATTGCAGAGGTACATGATATCGGGTGAGTCTTTGTTGCCTTGTTCATAGATACAAATGTACAATTACTTAATCGAAGTTGTAAGAACATAATTAGTCCATCTAAATTAACTTTAATTTATTATTATAATTAGGAAACAGACGTTTGCAATCAATGAGAACAGTTTAGAATTGTGGAACAGCAGACCCATGGAGGAGGGTGACGAATACTGCTACATTATCACTAAGATGGTGCAACCACCCGCATATAATAATACAGATGAAAAATACATGGAATATGAAGTTGTAGAGGATAATTGTTTAAGTTTTGAAAATAGATCTAAGTTTCAACATGCAACACTACAGCCACGAAAGAAAAGCAAACGCGTTTAAGACATTGAATCAAATCTGAAAAAAACTTCAATAAACTGCATATATATAAATTAATTGTAATTTATCACAGTAGTCTACACAAGTTTAATTCTAAAGTTATAGTCATAATTAAAAAAAAAATTAAAAAAAAACATTGCTGAAATTATTATTTCTTATGAAATGCATCTGAATTCAAATGAGCTAGTTGTTGCGTGGCAAAATAGAAAAAAGCTAGATTCGAAACCGAACATTTTAGATTTAAATTAAGGTTATCTAAAAATATCGAATAAAACAAATTTTAAAACAAACATTAAATAATCACAAAAAATCAATTTACAAAAAAAAAGCATTATTAGGGGGAACTTTGAACTAAACAAGATAAATACAAAAAGTGGGAACATTGTTGATAAGAAGAAGAAACATTTCTTATTAAAATGTGTACACAAGAATCAAGTATGTGAAATAGTTACTACAAAAGAGATTTTCCTCCTACTAATTGTATTGTAAATGGTAAAGTTTTTCGGATGGCGTCAAACCACCGCCTGCAAGGGTATAATTGAACTTTGCGCTGCTTCAGGGAAAATTTGAGAGGAAAAAATATTTGACGTAAAATGAAAAATAAATCCTTTATTATGTCAATATAAAGCCTAACAAGCCTGGATTACGACAATATTTTAAAAAATTTTGAAAAAGCAAAACACTTCTTTTGAAGCATTCGAATTAATTTAAATAACGCGACTCTTGTTCTTCTCTCTTGTACAGTAGGTACTGAAAATAAACAGCAAACAAAATTTGTTCCTAACAAAAAAAAAATTAGATTCAACTGGATTAAATAAACACGCGTTGAAAACAAACGAGAGATTCGACAATATACGGAACGCAATTCGTACACAAGACAACAAGTTTTTAATGCTTATTTGTAACTGAAAATTGTAACATTAGCTGATCTATTGACTTAGTTGACTCCAATTGACATTAAATACACTTAATCATTAAATAATTTTGAACAATAGCAATGGCAATTCTATTGTTGCCTACTGACGACCATTGGTTATTTTCTGTTTTGCAGATTCTTTAAAAATAATTACACATAAAATTGTAAATAAAAAAATTAAGCTATTTTTCTGATTTTTTGACTACCATAAGTATTTTTCCCGATTTTGAGCATTGTATTGTTACATAGTTGAAATATTGCAAGTACATGGAAAATTTACTACGTTTATATATACTAAAGTCTACATAACGCATTTTCCCCTGATGCTTCGTGAAAATTCTCTTTAGTTGAATTTGCCCTACATTACATTCCAGACGCTTGATCTTGTTAAACAATACTTCTCCTTCATTTGTTGTGTGTTGTGTAAATTACTCTTTTAAGTTTTCTACGCTCTATAGTTTTTCATATATTTTTATTTTTTAGCATATTTTTTTTACCTTGCATTTCCGATGTGTTTCCTCATTGCCGTGCTCTTTCTCACCGCTGCAATTCAAATTGAAGAAGTGCATAGCGAAGATAAGGTGGATTATATTTCACTACTACAACTAGTTACAAAAAAAATTACAATTATAAAAATCATTTTGTTTTAAAACATTATCCTTAAAAATTCTTCTAGTTTTACGTTTTGTTTGATCTTGCAACGGGAACCAATTTCAAACTAGAATTTACTAGACTGAGTGTGGGCGATGATACACTATGGAGTGTGGAATATTTGAAATTTCAAACAGAACTGGATGAGGTTTTAAAGTACACAAAACCACGTAGGGATGTTCGTGTTGCGATTACCTTGACAGCACTTTCCAAGGACGGAGCGAAGTGCGTGGCGGGTTTAGACATTGCAGAAAAGTACACAGCTCCTAATGGAAACATTTTCAAAACCGAGGTGAAGAATTCTAGTAGCTTCCTAATTATACTTTAACTTTTGGGTTATGTTAATTGAAATATTGTTTTTATTAATTATCGTTTATTCAAGGAAAGTTGCCCTATTCGACAAACAAAACTCTGTGATTCTGACCTCCTCTTGCAAGAGTTTGATAAAAATGGAGAACTTTTACAAACTTATGTAGTCAAAACCGTGCAAAATCAACCTCACAAATACTCGTAAGCGTACAAATTGTACAGTTTTGTATTAATTAGGTTATGACAGCATAGGTTAGTACAATAGAGTAAATAATATTGGGCTCTTGAAAAGTGAGTAAATATTTCAATATAGTACTTTGTTGTATTATAAAAATATTTTTTTGTACAACTGTACTTTAAATATTGACTGACTTTTGATTGATTTGACTGACTATTGATTGAATAAACTTTATAATGTATTGTATATTATATTGTGTTGATTTAGGCTCACAATTCCAACAATACATCAATGGAAAAACTTATACTTTGTTATTACGTCTGATAAGTTATACATGCAAGTTTCACCAGGCGAACAATTAAAAGGGAGAATCATATTCAGCAAAATAGTAAGACCAACAAAAATTCAAAAGTGCAATTTTTTTTAACAAGTGTATTTCCTACATGCCTTGATGTCTATTTTTTACCTAACCTGATTTCTTCGACTTTTTATTTCAATATTATCACGTCAAACTCTGGCTGATTATAGTGCAAATATGATTAGACGGTCATTTGTCAACAACAAGATTTGAGGTTTTTATTTTCAAAAGTAACTTCCACACTCAAACAATAATTCATAACTTTTCATAATATTATAGCTATCGATGATATTAAAATTGGAAGTTACTAATGAGACAAATTCTAAAGTTTTGTCTTCAGCATACAACCGAGAAGAGTTAAAAATTAATAAACGTGTAAATAATTATTGCTATTTTTCAGTATAAGTACACGTATAACGAGACCACTGGAGATCTTTCCTTACGCAATACAGATTTGCGAGGGAACTCATCGGAGTAAGTAGGAACTGATAAAGCTTAATGTTAAATAACATATTAACATTTTATTATTAGTGTTAAACGAATGCAACCATAATACACTTACATTATTGAAAACGTCAAGTCAATATATTATTAATACTAGTAAAAACTTAATTATGTAAATTAATTAGATTTTTTTAACTGCAGGTCAATAGTTAAGGCCTCCAATGAAACTTCATATGCCATGGTCAATCGGGTCTTTATAGATCGTGAACAGTTTAAAAAAAGGTTATCCGAACAGGATAAAAAACGTGTCAATTTTTATTGCACAAAAACCTGGCAACTACAACACAGCTTTTTTGTCTCTTATGAAAAGGCAACGCCCTCATACACGTAAGCGTCCACAAACAACTTACAATTGTTTTTAGTAAAACATTAAAAACAAGCTTTTTCTTGTCAGCCACATTCGGAAAACAAAAGCAGAGTTAGGTTTTGTTAAGCTAAATTATAGGCATCTACATTACTTGAGCAAAATTGTTTGACCAAAATATTTGTTTTTGTAAGCTCATGTTTATTTCCCCAAAAAAATTAGTTTGTTAAATTACTTACCGCAATAAATATAATGATCTTAACCAAAGTTTTATAAGTTGTTCTCACAATATATTAAACGACTTTTACCAAATTAATTGAGTTAAATAATTGCCTTAGAATTAATTGTAGATTGAGAAAAAGAGGATTTTTTTTTATGGAGATTTGCATGTGAAGAGAGAGAATCATGATCTTTCATTTTGCATGAACATATCCATCTAAAAACTAATTGTAACTCGCGCTTGCATGAAGCTCAGCCGCGGCCATTTTAAAAGTCGTTTAATATGTAGTGTGAACAACTTATATAACGTTGGCTAATATCGACGTATTCCTTGGTGTAAAGGTCCATTGTAAGAGAATGTTATGTCTTTTAGGGTTGAAACGGATTCCACAAACAAAGGGAACAATGCCCTCTTTATGACTGGAGACCCACCTGAAAATTTTGTAAACGACGGATGGAATGCTTTGGACCGTATGTCGGGCTACAAGAACTTTTCGATTTTGACACATATGGATATAACGGCAGTAAAACACCTTATTTTGAATATTTCAACTACCAAAATATGTAGTAGTAGTTATACATACGTATATATTTTTTCTGTGGCGCCACAATTTCCACTAACCCTAGTACAAGCTCTAGTTGGGTTAATGAGGGGAATGCGGCAAATTGTTGTAAAAAAAAAGTCCCAGATCACATTCACAGTTGGGAAGAAGGTGCCACGGTATTTGAACCGGGAATGCAAGTGGACCCGGTGTGTTTTTTTTTTTAATTTAAAAAGAAATCATTTTTTAATGTGAAAAATGTAATTAAAGCTTCTGGTAGCTGCGTGGGCGGAAGATAATATGTGCGGCGCAAATTTAGCATTCGCCCGATATTTTGCTTTTGCCTAAACTCCGCATTTGTGAAACAATTTATTACTAGTACACAGATCAAAAGTCAAAAACTGGTATACCATACGTAGCCAAACAAGTAATACTAGAGCAAGAGATATATATCTATATTATCTGATTTCATAAAAGTTCAGAAAAAGTAATTATCCCGAATGAGTAGTAACAGTTCAAAATATATAGTTTCGAAAGATAATTTCTAAAATAAAGTTTTTGAATATAAACCTTAAAAAACCATCACAGTAAGAAAATTTAATTGCTATACGATTACAATGGGTTAGGAAAAACCTTACGTTAACTTCAATGAATTAAAAATTGCAGTTTGCGCTCGTATATGCGAGCACAATCATGAATTTTTAAATCATTTATGCGTATATATTATATAGTCACTGAAAACATTACCTTTAAACCCAAACCTAACTCCATAGATAAATTATTAAAAATTTTAATTAAAATATAAATTCAATAAATTCGGATTTTTTTTTTCAAAATTTTTGCTACTGTGAAAATGCTCAAAAATATAACATAATGGAGACTTGAACTCAAGATCCTTGCACTGTTTTCGCCAAAGAAATTCTTTTGTTGGAGTAAAAACATTAGCCAATTTTCAAAAATTAGCTCACACATCAAACTCTAGTTCAAACAAATGCATAAAATATATACATAAGTTAGATTTATTGATCTTGCATGATGCAAATACTTATTTTTTGCTAATTCTACTACCTGTTTAGGTAATGTACATCACAAACAACAAGGGATATCTTAAGCTGATAGACCTACCACTCAGAGCAGGAACCACAGGAACAGAAGCGTAATTAATTTCTTTAATTCTTACTTACAAGTAGCTACTGTGGGATACCAAAGCAATAGCGTCTTGGTTGAGCCTCTCTTGGCATAAGAGGCACTCTGGTCTCGTGGTAAACACGAGCAACCTTACCTTTTGCTTTGCTCCGGATCGAATCCCGGTCCACCCCTTTTTTTCCCCCAACCCCACAGTACTCACTTTTTTTTAGAAGTTAAACATACTTCCAAGCCCCAAAACTAGCCTACTAAAGCAAAAAAAACTTTTATATTACTAAATTAATACTGGGGTGCGTGTACTCAGCACCTCAGCTCCGTCAACTTGGCACCTCAGACCTCACTTACATGTTAATGCGATACAATGCGTCAACTCAGCACCTCAATTTTTTGGATTAAATGCGGAGTGCTCAGTTTTCGCAGCACCACCGGTGGTGAAATTAAAAAAAATCCAAAAAAAAGAAGAAATTTCTATTTCCAAATATTTCTATTAATTCAATATTATTCACGAGTTACAACACCTGTTTGATTTTATGTTTTGAGAATAATTTGAGAATTAATTTAGCTGTTATTTCTAAAATTGCTAAAATGTTAAATTGTACTGTATTGTTAAAATTACCTTCAAAATATTCTGAAAAGCATAGAATCAAAAGGTGTTGTATACCTATAACCTCGAAATATTTTGTTTGATTTGGCTTACGGTTTTGAATATGTTTTTGCTTATCTTTTAAAATTGTATTCTAAGCTTTTGTTTTGGAATTTTGTTGAGGTTATTGCTTGTGGGTTGATTTTTGTTTAAGTTAAGTTTAGGTTTGTAAATGCGCTTACGTATAAATTACATAGAAGTATATCTCAACATTGCAGATAGGATAAAAATTTAATAAATTTTTGAATTGAAGAGTTCACCTCATAATTCTTTTGTCGTGATTTGATGTCGTGGACCAATAGCTCGTGAGTAGTATTGGTTAAAAATAGACATAATGCTGCTTCGGAATTTTTACTTTTGTGAATTTATTAAATTTGAGGTGCTGAGTTGCTTTTTAATACCTTAACATGTAATTGAGGTGCTGATTTGATGAGTTCAGCTGACAGTGCTGTAATTGTGGTGCTCAGTTGACGGTGCTGAGGTACTGAACAGCATTGCCTTAGGGGTGTACACGAGCTATGGCTTTGAAATTTTACCAAAAGAATACTTATATAAAACAAACTCTTTTTGAGGTAGTGAGAATTTGCACTACTCAAAATTCATTTTTTTTAATTCAAGATTTTCGTTTCTTTGGGGTTGATTTTCTCGGTTTTGGAATGAAACCAGAGGTGAAAGCGGGACGCCCGCCCCCCTCCCCCAATTAGGGGAACCGGGACGAGAACCCAATATCCGTCCCGCCCAAGTAGTTTTATCACAAAATCCCGCTCAGTCCCGATCCCGGGTGGGAATCAAAAATCAAATCCCGACCTCCCAACCGGGATCCCGGTTGGTCCCTGTTAATCCCGATTTGCTGCTATCTACTTTATTTGCTAAATAATTAACGACAAAGTTAATATCTTGTGTTTTGGTGTATGAATGTGAGTTGACCAAGCGACGAAGCACTAAGTTTTGATTCTGGAATCGCAGAATCCTCTTCTGATATTTCAAGCAGTGGAA
>VYYI01003799.1:1008-11481 GCA_021029175.1 Bilobella aurantiaca
CTGACTCCCGCCGCCGCCGCCGCCGCCCGAGGCGATAGACACCGAGCCGGGACTGGACTGGGAATTGTTCTGATTCAGCGAATTCTGCAACTCCCCATTCTCCGTCACGTTCACCAACGGAGAGTTCGGCTTCAGCCGGATCCCATAGTAATGATATTTCGAATTGCCCCGGGTCCCCAGCCGCCGCGTCCGCAGCCCCAGAAACACGGAGCGGATCAACTTCCCGAAGGACGCCGCATTCACCGGGTCCAACTTGTGCTCGTTGCAGTGGCGGAGATAATGGTAGTACAGGGTGGACCGCGGCAGGCTCACCCCTTCGGCCGTCTCATAGTTTTCCAACAGCCACTGAACCTGGCGGAAAAGTTGGAGAGAAAAAGTATATCAAGAAAGAATCATGGTGAATCATTTCCTCCAGCCTATTCCAACTTGCTAAATCTAGATCTGGGTCAAGGGATACAACAACAAAGAAAAGTGGAGTGCAGTAGTCGTGGAAACTGATGATGAGGAACATAAGAAAAAAAATCAAAGTGCGTGCATACTGTGACCGGACAGAATTTGGCAATAGTGGATGCCCCGTTCAGACCCGCTCCAAAATCCAGGGAGCCCACATGAATCCCCGCCAAGTTGGCCAAGGGGATAATGTCCATTTCCCTCAGCCGTCCCGAGCCCCTGCTCATCCCACCGCCGCCACCGCCACTCCCCTCGGAGCCCTTACTGTCCAAGTAGCCCCGGCCCGACCCTGCCGTCGCAATGAGCCGCTTGATCCTCCGATTCTCAAAGTGGTGGTGGCTCAACCTCAAGTCGCCGCCGACGCCACCGCCGCCGCTCCTCCCCCCACTCCGATCCTCCTCCGAGGAGTCTTCAATGTCCGACTCTCCTGAGGACGACTCCATCGTTACCATCACCGGCAACGGCAATGCCTCCTCCATCGGTTCGTCCTCCTGCTGCTGCTGTTGTAAAAGCTTGAGCTGAGCCGGACCAAAGGATTCTATCCGTCGTATTTTTGCCGGCGGGTAATTGATGTGCTGGATCTGACTTTTGGATGGACTCACGGTCGCTGTGATTGTTGTTGTTGCTGTTGTTGTTGTTGTTCCTAATGCTGCTGCTGCTGTTCCAGCTACTCTTGTACCCGGATTCCGCTGGGATTTCATACTGCTCCCCTTTTTTCCCGTTGAAAATGAGCGTGAGTGCAGGGGCAAGTTTATGTATTTGCGTGTGCATTGCGTGAGATCAGAAAGTAAAAGTCCGGTGGTGGAGCGAGAAAAAGACAAACAAATAAAAAAATTCAAAAATAAATAAGTCAAAACAAAAAAATAAATAAACAAAATTCAATTATTGCAGAGAGAATTTATCATTCCGGAAAAGACCAGTTGTTCATGCAAAAACTCGGAATCACACAGATGCATAGAAGCAAAATAAGAAAAATTCCAGTTAGAGGTAATAAAACATGCACACAGAGATCCATGCAGGATCCTTTTTGAGGTGTCTAAAATCGTAGCCCCCTTCTCCACTGTTTCATCATCATCACTTACAGTTGCGGGCGATACGCGGGTGGCGTGAGAGATGCTATGCTGCCCATCCGCCGCCTCCAAGCTAATGCTATTATTATTATTAGTCGACGGAACCAAGTACGTCACCCCGCTCTCCTACAAACACATTAGACAAGTTTCCCATAGCACACATAGCCACCATGTTAAAAACAACAACAACCACCGCCACCCAAATATTAGTACGTATTCAATGCCACCACACTAACAAGGGGACGTTGCCAGGTGTCCGCGGCGCTGCGCGCCGCGGACACCCTATGCAACGCGCAGCTCACCCATAACGATTACCTCTCTGAAAGCGGTGGGTGCGGAAACTCAGATTTGACCCTTCAGGAGGGTCACAAAGTTTGAGCTCAATAGTTGCAAAGGGGGGAGTACGTGGAAACTGAGAAATCCCATGTTAAATCCCATAAGGATTTCCCAGTTTTCCATTTCGAGTTAGTCCACATTAATATACACGGTGAGTCATGGGACGAAAATTTGCTTCGAAATCTTTTTTATCACAAGGCGGTGAAATTTTGAGAAAATGGAAAATTTTGGTTTTGTTAACTCTCAAAGTGGATAATAGCCAATTACAACAGCAGTAGAGCCGTTTTTGAGCGTATTTTCAAAAATGACTCGAAACGCAAAACTGGGAAATCCTTATGGGATTTAACATGGGATTTTTCACTTTGCACGTACTCCCCCCTTTGCACAGTTTGAGCCCAAAACTTTGTGACCCTCTGGTTAGGTCAAACTTGAGTTTCCGCACCTACTGCTTCGCAAGAGGTAATCTTTATGGATAAGCTCAGCGCTGCATAGGGCGCCGGCGCTGTGCGCCGCGGACACCTGACCACGTCCCCTTGTAGGAATTATTGAGACCCATGTTCAAAATTATTTTTATTAGTTCCTACACCAGCCCAATCAATTAGTCAGCGATTAAACGACAAAAAAAGTTTTCACCCTTCCATAGAAATTCCCCGCGAAATCCCTCGAAAGAGTCCAAAGCCAAACCGACGCCCCATTTACATACAACACACACACACACACACACACACACACACACACACACACACACTCAATAGCTAAATTCCTCAATTACCTGCGCATAGGCCACAGTGGGGTTCGAAGCACTGGTCGTATAATATTGAGTGGCGGAGCCGCCTGGGCTGTACATTGCCGTGGAATTCGTGTCCCCCACCGTGTACACCGGGTATGACCTGAAAATCAGGGACATTATAACATAAATTATCATTATAAACCACAACCTCCACACCCCACACAATCTCATTATTACAGACAATAATAATCTGGCAGGAGAACAATATATGACACCCGAAACCTCACTCATTGTCTCTCCCCACCACCACTTTTTGTCCCGTCCCCACTTTCCTCTGTCTGTACTGTATCTATCACAGAGCTATACTACTATACTTCTCCTCAGAATAAACAATGGCGACAAATACAGGGTAAAGTCACATGAAAACAACTTTCAAAAATAATAATGTACGTATACACTCCACTCACATTGACTGTCCATTGGCGGAGGCGGCGGCGGCAGCCGCCGCCGCCGCCGCATACAGCGTATGATCCGCTGCCGAGCCCTCCACGTACGTCACGTAGGCCGCATTCTCCGCCACAGTTTCCCCCGTCACCGTGTCTCCATCCACTGTGTCACAAATAAATGACATGATCAGTCGTCAAATCAATTCCATCTCTTCAAAATTCCATGTCATCATGATCATCAGCATCCGCATCCGCATCATCATCACCATGAGCCACCAGTCACCCCTCAAATCTCATTAGTATCCCAAACCCCCACGCCTGCCCGCCTAATTGGCGGACTAATTAACACTCTTCCCTAATGTTTACACATATTTTTTCCTAATTCCAAAAAAGCAGGGGTTCACGCACAGCTAATGCAAAAGGTCCCTACCTACACGGTTAACTTGTGCATACGGTCCGACACAAAGTGTCATTAGGAGCGGGAATGAAAACAGATTTTTCACGAGTCGGACTAATTGCTATCAGTATTTCGGGGTGGAAAACAACACGGGAGCTTCACCGTGTGTGTGTGTGTGTGCATGTGTTTTCGGCTCAATAGATTCTGGATGGAGCTAATTTAAAAATATTTCCCCCCACCCCACAACACCCACACACCCGAGCGGCAGTAGAAGTGCCAGAGTTGTTGTAGGGGTGGGTGAATGAGTGGCAATGGCCTACAGTAGTAATAGTAGCAAAGTAGACAACAGAGAGTTACAAAAAAAAAAAAAGAAAAAAAGAAGGCCGGTACAACCGGGAGGGAAGATCAAGGGGATCGAGCAGCAATAGCAATACAGCGCATGGGGTGAGACATATTATAAGGAGGGAAACAACATTACACCGTTCGGGATTTTTCATTGGGAACAACACATATGTATCTATACATGTTGCTTCTACGTCCGTATGTATGTTTCCCCATACAAGCTACGGCTCACTCCCATCCACATCCATACAGATCTGTAATACTTATTCCCCCATTCGTGCAAGCCCAGTACAGTAGTATTGCACATCCTATCCTTCCGCAGCAGCCGCCTTTGTCGGCCAACTTGAATAGACTATATACACAGGCGGAAGAGCACGTGAGGGGATACAAACGAGGGGCTCATCCTTCCCCATCCTACTCCTATATACATATATGTATACATATGGGCAAGAGATGCGGAGGAGTGGTGATGGAAAAGTGAACAAAATACAGAGAGAGAGTCAAAATCCGAAAAAAAAGAGGTTTGTCAGTAGTAGTCCACATTCATCATCAGATCCTATACAGACGGACTCCTCATCATCATCATCATCATCATCATCATCATCACCACCACCACCACCGGCACACACACACACACCATATCCCATCGTCCCTCTCTCCTCCTTCCACCGAATCAAATGTTATGAAAGGGAATCTTTAGCCTGGAAATAAATCCTGCCAAATTTTCCAAGGGACAGGGCCCGACACACACACATAATCGGAGCACTCTGTCTCATTATATGTCCCGCATTCCTACTTATTTCTATACCACATAACCTCCACTCTCTCATCACACAGTATAATATCTCATCCCTCCCGAAATTTATCCCCGTTCCGGCACACACACACACACACGTAAACACACACACGCATACAGGGTGAGCCAAAAGTGTACACACTACTTTGCTACTATTACTACTGTAGGCCATTGCCACTCATTCACCCACCCCTACAACAACTCTGGCACTTCTACTGCCGCTCGGGTGTGTGGGTGTTGTGGGGTGGGGGGAAATATTTTCAAATTAGCTCCATCCAGAATCTATTGAGCCGAAAATACATGCACACACACACACACACACACACATAAACACACACACGCATACAGGGTGAGTCAAAATTGTACATAAACACACACACACACACACACATACAGGGTCAGCCAAAAGTGTACACAAACACACACACACACACACACACACACACACACACACACACACATAAACACACACACATACAGGGTGAGCCAAAAAAGTACATAAACACACACACACACACACACATCGCTGAACAGGTACCCTAGGTAGTGTCGGATCCGTTGCAAATAATACACACAAAGAACACACACACACACACACACACACACACACACACACACACACACACACACACACACACACACACACACACACACACATGAATAAAAAAAATAAGGCCCCACGCTGACCAGTAGTGGATCCGGCAGCGTCTCCTTTACATCAATTAGTAAGTGTGTAACAGCAGGTTACAAAATGAAAAAAAAGTGTAACTCAATGCAGAGCAGCGGACTGGATTATGGGGAACTTGGGCTGAGGAAATAAAATCCACATCCCACATATACAAATCCCCGATGCTACCGCCGCCACCGCCTCCAAACACACAATTACTCCAAAAGCGTGTCATCATTAGTTGAGCTATAGAGAGGAGGAGGAGGTGAGCCACTGGCTGAGGTGGACAGGAGCTGGAGGAGATTTGAATATGAGAACTACTACACGCTTCGATGTTCGGAGATTCGGAAGATTGGAAATACGGAAAAAAGGGGGACAGAGAGATGGAGAGAGAGAGAGAGCGAGGGGCTGAAGGGAAAAGATTTGTCACCTCACTCGTCGCACATTCGTCCTTCTATACTCAATGCTCACAAACTACCACCACCACCACCGGCTATAAACTTTCCCTCCGTCGGCTTCTCTGATTTCAAATTTTATTATTACCACTCCATCCCATGGTCTGGAGTAGTCCGCATCCGCGCACCTGTGAGAGAGATCCCCTCCTCTGTCCCCCACAGATACAGACACACGCACACACACCTACGGAATCATCCCTTGCCGTCGTCATCTCATCCTGATCTTCCTGAAGCAGTGGCTTAGCACGGCCAGTCCTTCTCACCTAATACTATATAGCACCTTCAACATTGCCGCAATAACTACTGGTCACCACCACGGCCCTGGACATTGGGCACATACACTAATGGACAAATAAATGTAAATACTATAGGGCTATTAAGAGCCTCACGACTCGTGGTCCAAGAGCCAAAACGGTACAATCATTACTATAATCACACACGCAACTCTTTGCCCAACACTTCCACGCAGTTCCGCACACTGACGAGTGAGCGCCTCTTCGAATCATCATGATATGATTTCTCAACGTGTGTCACTATTATGGATGATCCCACAACCATCAGCCAGTCACAGTCACACTCTCCAAGACATTGGAGACGCCAGAAGTAAATAAATAAGGGGAAAAATACTAATCCAACTCATTGCCTGCAGCAATAATGATAGTCTCACAACTCAATACAGTTTCCAATTTCTCAATCGAATAGAATAAACATACTTTGGGAAAACCTACTAGAAGATTCAGGCAAAGCACCAAAAAATTGGATTACAAAATACCGGTCAGCGGATAGGCTTTACAGCCATTGAGCTATTTCATGGCAAACCGGAGAAGTCTGTACATCACGATGTTGGATTTTCGAATCCTACTACACCGAGGAACTACCATTCAGTGGCGGACTTGAGCACTCGGTCCATTCTGGCGGGAAATATGAATTATTTTGTGGTGGTGCTACGGCGATTCGGCTACTGCAACTCACCAACAACGGGTCAACGGAATCTAGTCACTTTTGTTTTAAAAGAATTAAAGGAAAGAGAATTAAATTTTCTGGGGCGGGTTTTCAGGATCTTTTCAAAAGTGAAATAGTTTTTCACCACATTTTTCAAAAGGAAGCTCAAACCTAACCTGGAAAATTAAATTCTCTACCTTTTAAAACAAAAATGACTAGATTCGGTTGACCCGTTGATGGTGAGTTGCAGCAGCCGAATCCCCGTTGTGGATATGGCAGCTTTTGCCAAATGAAAAGTGGATATGGTGGGTCTTGCAACTGAGCCAAAAATCAAATGCTGAATTTTGCAGTTTAGACGTCGATATACTGAGAGTAGGAGTCGGAAATCGAACACCATGATGCAAACACCTTTCCGGTTCGGTATGAAATAGCTCATTACAGTAATATATGTGCACATGCACACTATGATTCTGAACAAATCCGTTTCAAAACTGTGGAGGCGGGAATTCTGATTCAAGTTCTATGAGGATCACGCAATATATAGCCTCTCGCTCACTGTCAGCCACTCCCGGATGACTAACTTGAGACTCGGACACACGTGATTTCCGGGATGTGATCTACTCAATTTTGATGACGACGGATTCATACTGCTCGTACACACACACACACACACACACACACCCTCTTTTTGTTTACCTCCTCACTAAGGAAGCCCAGGAGAGGTTACGATGAGTCCAATTAGCACTAATCGGCAATCTTTCCCCCCAAAACTTTAGTCTCTCCCAAAAAAAAACAGACTTCCCACGTCCCACCCGTCACCGTCACCCGCGGAGCAGAACAGACAGATTAAATATAGGAGTGTTGGGTCATAAACTAAAAACAAGCCCGGACATCAGGAGATGTGAGAAGAATTACGTATCATTAAAGCCGGCAAAAACATGATTAGCACAAGATTGGACGCATAGCATAGCATGCATGGAGCCCAAGTTCATGGCATCACTGAAAATCTCTACTCATCCGTCATAAATTAGTATCATCATCCACCCGCTCCCAATTACAACAACAACCAAAACAACAACAATGAGAATTTTCAACATTTTCAACATAAAATTAGTTAATTAGTGGAAGAGCAACACTATACGTGTAGAAATAATCCCAGGGCTACTGAGAGAGTACAAATATAATCCCGTGGCTACTGCGTGCGCATACACAAATAACCCAACAACCATACTGTGTAACTATATGGATACATTAGATAAATCAGATAAATTATTATAGCACTGCTGATTATACGCATTAGAATTTTTGTCAAAAGTGAATGCGGATCTTACCTACGGCGGCATTGACCGAGGCCAGAGAGGCATACGTTCGACTCGCGGCTGGTCCTTCAGCTTTTTAAGTAGTAGCAGTAGAAGTAGTAGTAGTAGTAGTAGTAGTAGTGGTAGCAGATAGAGAGGCAGAGCAAAAGGCGTGTGTGTGTGTGTGTGTGCCATCATTCAAAAGAGCGGGAGCGGAGCGGGTGCACAAAAGTGCGGGCGGGCGGGCGATTGGGCAGTTCATATTATAGTCAGCAAAAGGTGCAACAGTGCGGTTTCATTACAGGTCAAAACCAACACATTTAGCCATCATCACCATCGACCATCATCATCATCATCATCATCATCATCATCATGGCAGCAAAATCAAAGAGAATAAAAGAGAGACAAAAGGCAATTAATTGATTAGTGTAATTCCGGGATGACTAATATGCTACACACTATTTGTGACACACACAGAAAAAGAGCAACTATTATTTTAACTATAGGAACAATTATATACAGTAAATCTTGAGCAATTTCTCCCGCGTCACCGACTCACGAATTACGATGATGAGCCAGTGAGTCAGTCAGCGAGAGATGGGGTCCAGGCTATACAAGCTATGATTGCGCAAGTTCCCCCGCCTTTTTTCTCTCTCTCTCTCCCGCGGAAACGCAGTCACACGCACGCAGACACACGCAGGCAACCCCCGCAAGCACAACAGTCACTCACTCACTTATTACGGCCCAAATCTGCCGCTAGGTATATATACTTTCCAAAGGACTATGACTACGACTTTATATACAGAAACTGTATATACTCTGTACTAAGCTCTACCATTATTTTTACTGTTATTATTATTTCCCGCCAAAAGGATAGAATAAGACGCTGAAAATAGTGGGGATGACAAAATACTATATATGTATGTATACACATATGTAATTATACATGCTCCTCCAATGTCCTCTCACCTGTGATGGTGACATATTGGGGGGATGTGTCCACGAGGCTCGTGCTGTTGTTTGAATTTGTCGTTCCCGGTGTGGGGGGATTCGGGGTGTGATCCGCGGGTGAGCTCGGGGTTCGCGGGGTGGACGGCTGAGTGATCACCTGTGAAAAATATAGCCCACGGCACAGGGAGTTACATAAGGCACACGTCATGGCATTTCTCAAAATCACATCTCTCTCTCTATCTCAGTCAGTCCGTGAGAAATCCTACATGTTTCTATACAAATATTTACAGCCTACCAAAAGCTAAAAAGGGGACTTTTTCACATGTGAACAAAGCAGAAATCAATGATCATGCGCGTTCGAGAGGTCCTCCAGAGAGATTAAAGATGGCCAATTCTTTGGTGTGGAAATTCAGATTTGGCTGAATTGTGGACCCTCAAAGTTTTCATCACTGGGTACCAAAGGGGGGGATACGTCTTCACTTGAAAATCCCATGTTAAATCCCATAAGGATTTTCCACTTTTGAGTTTCGCGCGTAAGTACTCAATTACACCCATAGTGAGAAAAATGGCGAAAATTTGCTGTTATGATTTTCGTATCGAAATGCGGCAAATTTTCAGAAACAGTGTAGTATTCATACTTTTTAACATGCGAAAGCATATTACCACCATCCAACCGGAGGAGAGGGATTTTATGCGGGCTTTTCAAAAATCCGTCGAAACTCAAAACTGGGATTTTCTTATGGGATTTAACATGGGATTTTTAAGTGAGGACGTATCCCCCCCCCTTTGGTACCCAGGTGACGAAAACTGTGAGGGCGCGTAACTCTCGCAGCCAAATCTGAATTTCCGCTGTAAGAGCGGGAATTCACATTTCAAAAATCACATCCAGATCTCACTACCTATCTCAAAATAAATAGACTAAAAATTATTTTTTTAAAATAAATAATTTATAGAGAGACTATTCTTCACATGGAACACATCTGAAACTTATCAAATTTGAGCTTTCAAAACGAACTTAAAAAAAACCTGGATTTTAAAAATGGCTTAAAATACTCACCTGCGGTGACATCTGAGCCGGCGTGGCTCCCTCATTTCTCCCATTCTCAACGCTGGACGTCTGGTCCCCCTGTTTGCCCACATACAAGACAATAAAGTAAGACAAGATGACGTCACATTACAAAAATATGACATAATAATTCACACAGTTCAAACTGAGCGCCAGCAGTGAGTCGCGCTAGTGTATGCCATGGTGCTCTGCCTCAAGGAATCCCAGTAGTACAGACTTTTATTTGCAAATCAAGTACTAATTATTATTTTGGTGGATTTTTACATTTTTTAAAATGTTTTGAGGATTTTATTATTTTTAAAATACTTTGAGGATTTTAGTATTTTAAAAATACTTTGAGGATTTTAGTATTTTAAAAATACTTTGAGGATTTTAGTATTTTAAAAATACTTTTAAGATTTTAATATTGTAAAAATACATTGAGGATTTCAATATTCTAAAAATACTTTGAGGATTTTAAAATTCTAAAAACATTCTTAATTTCGAACACTTTTTTTTCATTTGTACAGTATTGTGTAGTTCAAATT
>VYYI01003800.1:0-11478 GCA_021029175.1 Bilobella aurantiaca
AAAACTATGAGGGAATCTTGCGGCGAAAGCAATTGCATAGTGTAAGGTGAATCATTGACAACGTTAACAGAAAATAAAATTTGCAACAAAGGCCACTTCATACAATTAGCTATTGGCCATGGTAACAAAATGAGGTGTTCAGTTTCTGGTGATACGCACGGTACTTCCAACTAAATAGGAAGTAGGAAATAAAGGCAGGAACTGGCAGTGGCAATTGAATTTTGAAGCCTACAGTATTCCCTTAGTGCCAAGGCGCACATGACAAAGGAAGAAGGAAGGATTTAATTAATTGATTTTTTCCTTTACAACTCAATTACTTGTTTCAGGCGAGTAAGCAAGAGCAGCAGAAGGCATACCCTACTTACAAGGATTTGGACTTTCTAGAGCATCATCCAGATGGACTCCTTCTAGAGGCCGATACTTGCACAGCTTTAATTAAAACGATGCATAGAGACTGCCTCGTACTAGAAAGTTTTAAGATCATGGACTACTCTCTTCTCGTAGGAATTCATAACTTGGACATTGCAGCCAAGGAAAAGGCACAAAAGGCCAATGTAAGAATTTTGGTCGACAGAGAACTAAAGACAAGTTGCATTCTTAACTTTAACACGCAACTATCTAGGAACGTGGAGCTAGGGTGGTAGACAGTGAGGATGAAGAAGACGAAGTTGGCGATTTCACTCCAGGAAGTGGCCTGAGTCGCAGTCGTTCCGTGAATCGTCAAAAAGTGGTTCAGCACTCAACGGCCCTTGAAAGTATTCAAGCCGAAAGTGAGCCAATTGATGCCGAGGAAGATGTACCGTAAGTACATGATTGTTTTTCCTCTATAAACTCGAACTCTAAAATTTTAGTAACGAAGCTTCATAACTTCTCCAACAAGTTTTCAAAGCTTGTGAGCTTCAAGTTTTGTAGCATCTGTTTTCCCCCGTCATTGAATTTTTTTCTAAAACTCTGTTTTAAAAAATTTTGAAAAAGAGAAAAGAAACATGATGAACGATGAATTGCTTTGCGTAGTTTTTAATTAGTTTTTTATTAATGATTTAGGCCGGGTGGGATTCCTGCTCGGAATGCCAAGGGAGAGAGACTTTTGCTCTTTCTTGGCTTGATTGACATTCTTCAGAGTTATCGTCTCAAGAAGAAATTAGAACATACTTTCAAAGCCATGATCCACGACGGAGTAAGGAGCTGTCATGTCAAATTTAAAAAAGAATTGATTTTGTTCTTAAAAATTCTTGAAAATATAACAGTGTGATTTTACTTTCTTTAGGATACAGTTTCCGTGCATCGGCCTGGATTTTACGCTGAGAGATTTATGACTTTTATGACGAAAAGCGTTTTCCGAAAAATTCCTTCCCGTGAGTCTCAAAACACTTCGAGTGTTGTAATTGTAAAACTTAGGGGTTTTGGTTTTTGTGTTTCTTTTTAATTAATTGAGTTCGTATATGTATCTTCTGTAAAAAATCTGACTGCGGAACTGCGGTGTTTTTATTTTCATTCCTCTTTTATGAAGGTGAAGGTTTTTTTTCTTCATTTTTTGGTTAACTATGAAGAGGTTTGTTCTAAAGCCTCTTGATTTTATGGTAATCATCTTTTTTCTTTTAAATTTTGACCATTATTACAAAATTCATGTACTTGAAACTAGACAATCATGGTTGTTCTTTTTCTTGATTTTTGTCTTGCTGCGCCTAAATTTGACTGTCTCGTACTGTCATGTACTCATCTCCTGCTCAACTGACCAAAAAAAATACAAAAAATATTATATCTACGTACTATTCTAAAAGTGGATTTACCCGAAATCAAAGGAAATCATCGTAAATTCCGTAACCTCGTCTCTACCTATTTAGGTACTCTCCCATTTCTAAATTGCTTTTTTTTTCAAAATATTTCTCACGCACAATTTATCACATGTTCTCAAACTTCACTTCTATCTAATTAACCTTCACTTCTAGAAATTACAACCACGCTTTCGTTTTCTTAATCAGAACCCTTAATGTTATGCTTTCAATTTGCTTTCTACACCTAAATCATTTCCTTCCTGCTTTCTCGACTGATACATTTTTTTTCTCTAAATTGCTACACGTGGCTTTAATTTAAATGCTAAAAATAGTAATTGTTAGTTTATTTTTGGTATTGTGATTAGTTGTAATTTTGTGAATTGGCAGCTATTTAGTGTATTAAATTACGCAAAAATACGATATTTCTCTTTAGAAGGTTAACGCCAAAAGTGAATCAACGAATTTTGAACGCACACTTTGGTCGTGACCTTCTGGAGGAGTGATACTGTATACAATTTTAGTGCGTGACCCTCGAGGTCACTCGTCCATTGTCTCCTAGTGTGAGCGGGCCTAATTTGTCTAAATCTGTTTTTTCTTCTCTGTTTTCATTCGTTAGCTCTAAAGCATTCGCCCTCAAAGAAACGCCCACCACCGAGATTAAGAGCTTCCGGAGAGCCAATGGAGAGCTCGGAAGTTAATACCGTTGGTGAGTTTTCGAAAAGCTTCAATTTACGTGTTGTTGTTTTAATTATTCCAAAAAAAAACCAAATTAAAAAAAAAACTAATAGGGGTTTCAGTTTGGCTTTTTGTTTTTTTTTTGGGCCAAGGTGGTTTGGATGTGGGGAACGTGTAACAAACAATATTTGCTTTTTGTTTACTCTCCTTTCGGAATTTGGGTTGTGCTTTTCTGGTTTTTAGATTTTCTAAAATAATGTTTATTTTTCTCGATTCGTGTTTTTTAAACAAGTATCATGTCCCTCCTGATTTTCATGGCTTTGAGCTTGTGACACTTTCTTGATAACTTATGTAGGAAGTCTACCACCACAGCCTTTATGTCCTTCTTCTACTCAAGCGCAATCGCTGCCAGTACAAAGTAATTCGGCAGGAAAGAGGGGTACGGCTAGCGCCGAGGAAGCTCCAGCGCCCTTGCAGAAACGTCAGAGTAACAGCATCCTGGTGGGGGCAGGTGGGTCCGGGAGCAGTGGTGGGACAAGCGAATCCACCACGGCTGGAGCCACTCCCGTCCCGAGTACAACGAGTTATCCTGCAGTGCTCAGGGCGGGGCATGCAGGGAGTACAAAAGCTAAAGTTCCGCCTCCTGTGCCGCCGCGAACGCCCAAACGAATCAGCGACGGACCGCCGAAAGGTCCGATTTTGAAAGACAGCACCTCTACTACTGCTTAACTAAAAAGCATCCTCCTAACCCACAGTTAACACGCAAAAAACACTTCTTCTTCTCTGCTGCCCTCCTCGCATTTTCTATCTGGTCTGTTTTACTGTCTCATCTACAAAACTAACACCATTTTAAATTTAAAAAAAGCATGTTTTTAGAAGCAAAAAGGCTTTTGAAAAGAGCCGAGGTACGGGGAATTGCATGAGGAGAGGAGCGAGAGAGGGTTGCATAAAAAAATTACTGAAAAGTGCATGCGCAACTAGTTAAAACAAGAATTAGTGTGAAGAATCTTAGGCAATTGGAGTCGATTTATCACGGTATTACGTTTTTGTAGGTTTTGGTACTGATACAGTGGGCGTGCCCCTAACCCTTAGCAGTATAAGTTCGAAGCAGTATATGGCTCATGCGCCGTTGGAAAATGACGGAAGACTCATTCGTAATTCATGGAATCTCAGTAACTCCACCTCTTCTCGACGTCCCATGTCATCGACTGGACAGAGCGGACCCGGCAGCTCTTTCAATCAGGCCACGACCACGGGAACGAATTCCTCGAGAACAGCTTCGGAAGTGGAAACAATATCTGCTTCGGACGTATTCGTGGAAACTCGGACATTCAGATCGAATCTGAGTGTGGCCTCTTCGAGTACAACTTCAGGAGTAAGTTCGGGACTGGGTCATCGCGGCGGTGGACCAAGGTCGCCAGACAAGGTTTTAGACAGAACGGCCTCTGGAACGCCAACCTGGACAGAAGAATATACGCCAGAATTTACAGAGTCGTCGGATAGTGGCGACTTGGGTGAGTTAGCGCTGAAAAAAGTTTATATATAAAGGAGTATAGTTTGTAAGCGCTGATTTCCAAAATCGCTGTTTTATTCTACGTAGGATGCCCTACAACTCCGGTGAAAGGCCTGGGAAGTGGCACACGGTCAAGTTCGGCTCCAGTGTCCAGACCACCCCCGCTTCCGCTACTTGAAGCCCCTGCAGACGAGAATGAAAACGAGATGGTATGAAATCCACAAATTGTGTCTCCAAGAGTCCGTTAAAGCGTAAGGGGCGTGTCTATAATCGCTGCTGCTAATCCGTCGTCAGTCATCACTTACACCAACACCAACGTCATTTACTTCCTGTCGCTGCTACCGTTTTTCGTTTTGTCTTTTACGTAATCTCATCGTTAACTTCCATAAATGTCGCAATCACACCCAAATTCTTGCCTTCAAAATTCGTCGTCAAAATTCAATTTAAATTCAAAATGTACCTTTCTTGTATAGCCAGAATCGCTTTTAAATTCCTATAAATAACTAACTTAAGGTTTAAACTCCTAAAAAATTCATGTTCACTAGATATCAGTTTAACCAGCATTTATTTCCAGGGAAGATGTCCAGCTTGTTGTGATAATTTAGTTTTTGATTGCCTTTTTTCGATTTCCTTTGAATTTTGCCAAAAAATCTGTTTCTCTTTTAGACTCGCCTCTGAATCGGATCTTTTTGTCATTGAGAAAATCTGTGGAAATGAGGCTGCCTGAAGTTCAGAGCACAAAAATGTCTATATAAAAAAAACTGCAAAAACTCATTTTAAAAGTAACTTTTTCAGTTTAAAAATTACGCTTGAAAATCGAAATTGAAACTCTTAAAAAAGGAGAAATCAATTCTCTGAATAATAAATACGGTGTTAGCTAAAAAAAAAGCTGCAGGCGTTTGAAAGTAATAATGATAATAATCATAATTAATTAGCTGCTAATTTTAATTGTAAATACTAAAATTATTAATTGTCAATTGTTGAGGGTCAAGCCATGTTTTGACTACTAAAGCATATCTCTATTTACGTTTATTTTATTACGTTGTTGAAAGTCTAAAAGAGCGGGGAAGTGTTCCGGGCTGCAAAAGATTTTCAACTTTGCATTTGCGGTAATTAAGACTCATAATTTAGTAAACCACCAAAAAATTACTCTCACATCTTCAATTAACTTGAAACGTTTTCTTCTTGACTCCACCTCTGTATGTTCAATTAATTAGAAAAATTAACTCTTCAATTTAAAACGTGTATGTTATGGGGTTGGACTTATGCTAGAACGCTATGTAGATGTAGAAACAAAGGAAGAAAACAAATTGTTCTATTTGAAAAGTGACACAGAATTAAATCATACAAGTCTTCCCGTCAAAAGTCAAAGAGTCTCTTGGAAGTTTATTTCTACAAAGACAGATCGCTGACTTGGACACAATGGCTACCCAAATCGCTGAAAGTGTTCGAGCTGGTAGAGGTGCTGTTGAAATTTAAAATAAATGCGTACATAATCAAAGAAACCATAGAGGGACTGTGACTTCTTGTTCAAACCAATTTGATGAGAAACGAATTGTCGCCAGTTTGGAACTCGGAAGCTTGACCTATACAGGAAATCGCTGGGAATGGAATCGATGCAGCGATTATGATATTTACAACTCCTGTTTTTGTTTTCGTTTCGACTTTGACTTAGTATCGACTTCCAGTTTTTCGAGCAAGCAAGAAGAATCATCGTGTTTGAGTACAATTGATTTACATAGGTAATCTTGCAGTGAAACTTCCCCTTGACGCTCTTCATACCAGTCTTCGATGTCATATTCAAACTTTTCCAGCATCTCTTCGCACTGCGTTTTGAGCTGAGTAACTTCAGCTGAGGGCTTGTCCCACATTTCGAAAGGAATACCGAGATCAACTTTGACACCCTTGGCTCTTTCATAAAATAATTAAAAAATTATTAGTGCTGTATTCGTAATTAGCGCAATTAACTTATTTACATATCCAGGCTTGCACCCGGCGAAATCGCTTACACAAGGCCATGTAGTGTCGAGAAAGTTTGACTTTGACCTTTGGCAAAGCGCGTACTGTCCTTCCTTTCCTTGTGAACATTGTAACTGAGGATTCGGTCGCAAACCGATTCCATGGATTCTATGAGCCGAAGTTGACTATTTTTGTATTCCTTTTTCTGTTCTGACCGCTTGTCAATATGATAACTGGTTTCCAGCAAGCCGCCTAATTTCGCTGTTTCTTCTAGCTTCGCTTCAAGTTCCATCGAAAGGATTTTGCAAACTGCAAAAACAATTAAGATAACAAATAAGAGCAAGCACAAATTAGGGGCCATTTCAAAAATTGTATTCCAATTTACGATTCGTAACCTTAATTGATATTATCACTTAATGGAAGACTAGACCAATTACCTTCACAATTAGTTGCATATTTGACGCCGTAGTTACTTTCTTCGAAGTCATCAGCAATGGTAACAGTGAGGGAGAGTAGTGTCAATAAAATATTAATAAGGTATGGTTCCATTTCTTAAATAGATGAACTTCGCTGCTGCCGAAATGTTGCACTGGAGTAGATGCTGCTTAGAACAGGAACAATGAACAATTAGTTAATTAACTTAATTTTTTTTTAATTTAACAAGTCAATTAAAATTAACGAATCTATTCATTATTTCGGTTTTCCTTTTGACAAATTTAAAATATAAATTTCCCGCTCCACACCTTTGAAGCAAAGTTGGATCTGAAATCGTTAAGGGTTAATGATTTTGTAAAAAAAAATCATTCAATCGATTAAGATCGATTTAAAAACTCGATTAATTAATCGCAGGATTAATTATTTTATTTGATACTCTTGCTCATTTTAAAATTATCGATGATGATATGCATATTAGTTAGTTAAAATATACTTTTTCAATGCTTTTCCTTAAGTTTTGACAGCTCATCTGTATTGGTATCAAGTAGCATTGTCTTGAGGTCGCTAACCTCCTCGTCCCAAATTGACTCGAGCAGCGGTTGATCTGTGAGGCACATGACCTTGGCAGGCTTCAATCTCACAGGGTCCGTGTCATCGATTTCTCCAACAACGGCAACATAAGCGCCTTAAGAACAAATTAAAATTATCCGACCCGTCACATCAAAATCAGTTCAAAGGGGCGTCCCAATAATCTTAATGTTTAACCAATTCGAATATCGCTGTGATCACCCCCAGAAACAATGTCATAACCCAGGACTTCAGCCTGGTCATGCCCATCATAAACTTCAAGCATTTTGACCTGCCCCTGAGGTTTGATGTTCATAACCCGCCCTTGGATCCAGACCAAGTTTAGTTCGAGAACCATTTCCGGATGGCCCTCGTCACTCTCAGCGCCGTTTTTCTTCCCAGAACTTAGTTCCACTTCACAAAGGGTAATCCGGTAGGATTCACCTTGTTTCTTTGCTTCAGCAATGTCTGAGATCAGTAATTTGTACGCCGGAAACTCTAAACCCTCAGTCATTTTCAATTGTCCAATCCCTCGAACCTTAACAAAAGAAACCCATCTGGAATTGCAGTGATTATGTTATTTTTTCTAATAATTGGAAACTGATCAATTACTTTAACCGACGAAGGTCATTCCTGGACAAGGCGAAGTTTCAGAGTTTCTCTTCCATGAGCCTCTTGATCTGGATTTTAGACTTGTCAATATTTGATTTGAGATGATCCAACGTCTGCTCAAGGATCGTCACCTGGAGAGTATTGAAAGGCTTTAATTGCTTCCTGGTCAATAATACTGTCTTATTGATAGGTTAACCTGATTAGCATATCCCTCGAATCGAAGTTGACGGACGCGTTGAAAGTAGGATTTGGCCAGGAAGAGCAGAACGAGGATGACGATGACAATGACTAAGAAGCTCAGTCTGGACCGTTTCCAGTACAGTGTCCAGGAAGTGGGCCGTGTCACACGAAAGGGTAACCTTCCGGCCGAGGGAAGTGTCAGGGAGGGGATGACAACTTGAATTGCCTGGTATCGCTTCTCTCTCACACTTTTGACTTTTACCATTCCAAGGTCAGCAGAGGTCAAGGACACTGCTGACCTTTCCAAGGTCACCCGGAATAGACTGACAAAGTTTAACTAATTAACTAGTTTGGACCAATTAATTGTCAACTAAGTAATTAACTGTCGATTAAAAAAAGTAGCTGGAGAAGGGTTTCTAAAGATGAATCAAAGAGCAGCTGTTATTTTGTAAACAAAAATAACCCGCTTTTGAGTATGGCTTTTTTTTTTGCAAATGATTTCCCATTCCAATACAGTTTAATTGAACAAATTAAAATAGTTAACTGCATAATTACGTCAGTGCTTAGAAACTAATTAAGGATCTAATTGCAATTAACAAACTATAATTAAATTAATCGTTTTCGAATCACAACTTTTGCGTTGTGGTTGTTGTAGGTCAAACTTTGCAACAAGTTACGTCTTATGGCCAATTATTCATCAACTCTTTTCTTGCACTAATTACCAGCCAATTATTCACAAACTTGCCAAAAATTTTGTATGGAAAGGCGCAATTATACAGAAAATCAACATTTTTTTTAAATAAAATTGCATACGTTTTCAATCGAAGGAAAAGTCGTGTACAATTTTCATGAAGATGAAAATTGTGCTAATAAACAAAAATCACCAAATTAAAAAAATAAGTGCGAATTTTAATGAATTTTAGACACTTTTAATTCACCTTGATTTGATTAAAAAAATAATATTGTTGATATATAAATAATAATAAGTAAAACTTACTAATCTTCTTAGTACCCAATGAAATTGAAGGGAAACAAATCATGAAACTAATACTTAAAATAAATCATATAAATTGCAATCGATTTTAAACACGATAAGTTGACAAAATAAAATTATAGTTTCTTTTTATAATCTCAATTTCTTTAAGCCCTTTTAAAAATAAAATTGTCTCTTTTTTCATGTAAGTCCCCAGATGAAGGGCCAAGGGCTCAAGATTTGGACAGGTCGACAGAAGACAAGTAGATTAATTGCAGGGTGTCACTCAAAATTCACCGTTAATGTCTCTCCAGGTAGATACACCTGTAAAAAGTTGTAGTAGGCCCTTAATGACTTGAGTTGCATCATAGGGTTTTGCAATGCGTGCCCTTGACCTCTAGGGTTCCTTATTTTGGGACAGTTGAGAGTAGTCAGGCCACAAAATGGCACTTGACCCTCGACTCGAACCCACACTCAAAATATTTGGCACTAATTAGCCAAATGGGGCAAACCGCGAAAAAGCTACCCTTCTGTGGCCGATGTTGCAATTTTATAATTTTCTTTGTCGATAGCCCAAATATTGGGTGAGATAACGCGTAGCAGAGGAATTTGCGAATTGTCAATACATAAAAAAAATCGACAAATTGAGCAAGTTAGCAGAAAAAAAATCGGCTTCTTTTTGTATTTTGTTTCGTTTTTCTTCTGCCGCACACGTGCAAATTTGAGCATTTTCCTCACGCCCAAGGACACGCATCTCTAAAAATTATGCAAATGTTGAGCTTATTTTGGCCATTTTATTTTTCTTTTGTAAAAAAAGTAGGTAACTTAAATTAAGTGGCTAAAGAATTGCACTTGCACAAAATGAGGAAGCTAATTTTTGGACCAATTTTACTGTATCTTTCCTTGTGTAAATTTTATAGAGTTTATACACGGTATTGGATGAAATTTGCGAAAATTTCTGCCTCTCCAAAAAGTTTGCATGTTCCATGGAGGTTAATTAATGAGATGACCTGTGATTTCATAACTATAATTTTTCTTTAATTACTGTAACTAAAATAACGCAATGTCCACAATTGACATTCTTCAGTGTTTTAGAAAGAAAAATCCTAGTTTTCTTTAGCTTTATTTACTCTTTTATTACTCAAAATTAGTCGTTTATACTTATTTATATAAAGCCAAACAAATTCGTCCCAGGACAGAAATATTTTATTTTTAATTTCTAGGTTTAATTTAATTCCTTAGGCACTAGGACAGGCTTGCTTGGCTTGTCTTAACAAATTTTTATGTGCAATTTTTAATGGCAAATTCGCTCTACTTATTACTTTTTCTTTTTAAATTCTTAAAAAGAATAAATTAAAAGTAAATATTTTTTCTCATGGTTCAAAGATGCTAAGTTCTTTTTTCTAGCGGGAAAATAGAGAAAAAGTAGCATCTTGGCTCTTATAAGGATGAATTTTTTTTAATCTGTTCGTGCGCCCTATTTATTTTTACAAAACGGTCAATTTGTCTTTTGAGAGATGTAGAAAAGGGGTACTTGAGACCCTTGGCCAGGGTGTCATGACACGCTACACATTGAGGTGTGTTAATTAACCAATTAAGTTCCGAAGCTACCTGTATAGCTCAATTACAGCAAATGATTCAGTTAACTGTAGCGTAGAGCCGCTCTCTGCCTCCCAGTACGCAAAAACCTGCAATTCTCGCTTATGCCTTGCAGAAAAATGTTGTACATGAATACAGTACAACTTAGAACAATAATGCAAAAATCGTTTGCAAATTTTGCGTGTTATAAAGCAAACTTCCGTAAAAACATGATGAGGCAAGATGCAGTTGGATTTAAATTGCCTGCCCACCCGCAACCCCTCAAGTGTACTTATCTTGAGACCAAAATTTGTGGGGCCCTTAAGTGTACCTATCTTGGGACCAAATTTTGGAGCAAATGGGATTAGAGTGACCACCCTTAGCGTAAAAAATACAAAGTAGAAGGGTCGTGACCACTGACCGGCGACAACGTCGCCTCAACATAATTCTCATTCATAAAATTCACTGTTTACAAAAAAAATTCTGGAGGCTCTAACACCACCACCCACCTCTGCGGTGACTTGTGATTGTTTTTTTACCTGTAATTTGTGTCGTGGACAGGTGTGAAAAGAGCCAATCAAATTCTCCCTTCACAGTGTACTCCTGGAGGAGCTCAATTACCATGGAAACGCATCTTTAAATTGAGCTCTCTCCGGGATGGATCCGACAGTCTGCATCACGCCTTTCGACCAATCACAACCCTTCTTTGAGTTGCCATCTTGAATAGACCGCGAGCAGAAGTTTAGTCCAATAAGGGATTGATTCTGCCGGTGTAGTTTTCAAGTTTGGAAATCTCAAAATTTTGAATTTTTAAAACATGGCCGACTTGGACACGGGAGGGTTTCCGGCTTCGTTGGCCCTGGCTACGGCCAACGGCCAATTGACAGCGTTAGCGCAATTACTGATTATTGGCCTAGAAGTAATTGCACCCATCCTCTATTCTTGGCTAAATTTCGACTCTAATGTGGAGCGAATGGCAGGACGCTTCGATGACCTAGGTCAAGAGGAATTTGATTTCATCGTTGGTAAGTCTTTTTATTTACTTTTTCATAAGGTTTGTTGATTGAATTGCCAAAATTTAGACTAATTGTTTATTTAAATTATTTAAACTCAAAAGAAATTAGGCATTGTCAAAGTTTATTATAGAGAGAAAATGTTTCATACTACCACACCGAATAATTATTTATAAGAAATTTCTCAGCATATAATTT
>VYYI01003801.1:0-11474 GCA_021029175.1 Bilobella aurantiaca
TTTTTGAGTATATACCGTGCGTTTCACCAAAAACCAGACATCCAAATTCGTTTCTAGCGGAGTTGTGAGGAATTATGAGGCGATGTTAGATGCTTAAAAACGAATCTATTGGATCGGTTTTTGTGAAAAATACTGAATTGGTTAAACTTTTCAGCTTATTACAACAAAAATCGCCTTACAGTTCAATGAAATAAAGGAGTTGTTTATTTTTTGATGTCTGGTTTTTGGTGAAACACACGGTATATAGGAACTTCAGACTAGCAAATAGTCCCCGTCCTATGACAGTAAGATTTTGTTTTATTTAAGTGTCGTCCTTCGACGGGCTTGTGTGGCTAGTATATCAATAATCGATGATGTATCCACATTGTGCGGTAAACCTACAAAAATAGTTTGTTGCATCCTCCCCTTGTCAGCGACGTAAGTTCTAAATCAAAATCCTTCCTTTGCTTGACAGGCCTTTGAATAATTGATTTGGAAAAGTGTGGCAACATTTACGCTATTTATTATTACTGCTTCCTAAAAGGGCTATTGTAGTCACTCGAAAATCAATAGCTACGACACGATTATTCCTGTCTTATGCCAAAGAGAAAAGGAAAAGTACAGCCTAATTTAATATGGATGTGAGGACAAGTTGTGAAAATTTGCGTGAGAAAATGTGTGGCCCAGTGAAGGGCTCTTTTGGGGGCCCTTGAGAACCCTGTCCGAAGGCCCAGCCATCAATGTCAACTTAGAAAGGGGCAGTTGAAGGGCTTATTTAAAAGTCCGTCACTCTCCCTCCAAATCCCGTATATTGTGTATTTTAGCAGTCAAAGCAAGGTAATGGAATGGACTCTAAAAGACTGAAATTAAATTCATCGCAATCCACTTCATGTCAATTCACGTCCTTCAACACTAGCAAACCAAATTACCCTTATTCGCTACACCAATTTTAATAAAACGCCTTTGGCCGAACAGTCTGCACAGTCTATAGTGCACCTCAAAAGTCTAACTGAAAGAGAAAGTTGAGAAAGCTGTAAAAAGAGAAATGCAGCAAATGCAATAAGAAAGTTGTGGAAGCTGTAAAACGAGAAATGCAGCAATTGCTGTATTGAAATATAAAAAAAAAGTTTTGACGATTTTCGACGTTTTTTTTCTGTTAGATATTTTGGATTCAATTCCCCTCCACACTTTTGTAATATGATTTTGCATGAATTTTCTAGTCGTTTTAGGTGATTTTAAGTGGGATTACACAGTTATTTTAGCAATATCTTTTCAAATTGATATAGTATTTAGAAATAGGCTTATTCTAGTTACTTGAAACCATTCATGCACCGTGCATGAATATGCATGATGCATGATAAAACACTTCAATTACAGGTACTTGGCTCACCTGCCCCTTGAAGTGTGCAGAAGGAGCGTGACGAGCGTCGAAGTGCCTGGAAAGAGGCAGTTGTTTGCGAGGAGTGCGTACTTGAACTCGTCTTCGCAGACGACATGCTCGGCGAATCTCACGTGAATCTTGTTTTCTGGGCGGAAGATTTGAATGTATTGCGCAACTGCCGGGGCGTAGTCTTTCACGGCCCAAGAGCGCAGAATCGTGTGCTCGTCGGCAGCAGTCTTGTCGGCGTAGTTGCGCGCCGCGAGAATGAAGCAAGCTTCCGCAGCGTCCATTCTCGCTCGCACCAAATCAGCGTCCTTGAGGCAAGAACCTTGTAGGTAGATCACTCGCGCGCTCCAAATTGGAATCTATATTAAACGTTTTCTCAATTTTCTCATAATTTTGTTTTCTCAATTTTCATGCTAATTTTCTCATTTTTGGATTAAAGAATTATAGCCTCAAGCAATTTACCTGCAAAATCATTCGCATCGTCGTATCCAGTTCCATTGGAGAAAGGAGAACTACGTAATAATCCTGAAAGCAGAGAAAAGGAAATCAGTTTTCTCCAATTACTTGATTGCAAAAAAGGTCTCAAATTACAAATTCAAGGATTCGCCAATTACAATTGGTAAAATAAGATACCATTCAGTCACAAATTCTAGTTTTCTCCAATTACCAATGGTAAAAAAGGTGCCATTTAATCACAAATTCAATTTTTCTCCAATTACTAACGGTAAAAAATGTACCATTTAATCACAAATTCAAGTTTTCTCCAATTACTCATGTTTAAAAGGGTACCATTGTATCACAAATTGAAAAAGTCACGTGGGTGCCTTTTTTGAAAAATGGTTTACACTCGGCTTTTCCTGCCCTTTAGACTGTCTAAAAATAAGACCTCTTTACTTTATTGCATTTGGCATGTAAATTTCTCTTGCATTTTGCATGAATAATATGAACTGTGCATGAATATTGCATGAGCATTGTAGAAAAATAGAAATTGGGGCGGGGCTCACTTGTAGGAGGGGGTGGGCGTAGAACTCGTTGAGGAAGTCCATGATGGTGTCGGCGTGGAGCGTGGTGGAGCAGACGACGACGTGGTGCTCGTTGTGCGCTCGGTGGGCCGAGTAGGTCCCACCCAGCTTCTGCCGCTCCATCCACGTGAATGCGAGCTGCTCGAACTGGGTGGGGAGGACGATGAGTGCGATGCAGATCATGGCGACCATGAAGAGCTGCGAAGGCCAAATGTCAGGGACGAAGTCTCCGTAGCCGACGGTCGAGAAGGTGACGACGACGAAGTACGTGGCCTGGAAGAGGTTGGGTCGCTTGTGGCCAGCGCGCTGGAAGTGCTGGATTCCGCAGACGGAGGTGAAGACGAGGCAGACGAGTGTGGCTGAGAGTATTGTGAGTTGCTGCGCAAGCGCAGACTGGCTGCGCTGCATCGCTCTGTGCAGGTCGTTGAACATGTTTTCCAGAGCGTACTTGGCGAGCCAGAGGTTGAGAAACACGGGAATAAACATGTGGCGGAGCGGTGCGTGGAAGATTGACACGATAAACGGAACCGTCGTCGCTAACTCGAGAACGAATTGTCGTGAAACCAATTGCTCACGCAAATTACCCTGCCAATACACAATTTTTCACGTTTAGAATTTTCACTTGCCTCTCAAATTTTCTCAAAATATTATTCTTTATAGTAGAAAATATTGCCGAAAATTAGTAAATATCAGTGCCAGTATTTTGACTAGTACTATGAGTCAGTAGTAATTGTTTTAATTAAATATCCCTTGTTTTAAATATTTTTAGTAAATATATTTTAGAAATATTAACAAATATTTTTCACAGCCCTGATTATAAA
The DNA here is from genome assembly GCA_021029175.1 of Bilobella aurantiaca. Lineage (NCBI taxonomy): Eukaryota > Metazoa > Arthropoda > Collembola > Poduromorpha > Neanuridae > Bilobella > Bilobella aurantiaca. The sequence goes on from VYYI01003801.1 coordinate 3,210, forward strand.
CGAATTTCATTTTGGTCGAAAACCCCAACCAATTTATTAGCCCTTAAGCGAAGGCCTCAGCCCTTAACTCTAAAAGTATGAACCACTTTGCTAGCGTCTGAATTTTGCATTCGAAACAAAAAGTATTCAAATGAAATTTTTATGAGTAAATCTTCCTAGCATTCGTTGGGCTCTGATAACCGCTTGAAATTGAACAATTTAATTAAGCCGAAAGTGGCAAAAAAAAAAACTTTCACTACATCCTGCTTTTCTCATTGATTTCCTACATTTCAGAGGCATAATATTAACACTGGATTTGAAATTTTGTTTTCAAATATCCTTCAAATTTCAAATTAGAGAATTGAAAATTTCAAATTCGGGAATTGAAAATTTTAAAGTCGGGAATTGAAAGTTTCAAATTCGGGAATTGGAACTTTCAAAATTGGGAATCTGAATTCTCCATATCAAACTAATTGCTCTTTCGAGTGGACTAATGAATCCATGAGCAATATTTTGCCATATTTGCCAAAATCATGCAATTCCTGGATAATAAATTCACGTGACAAGTATTTCCAGTGCAGTTCAATGGCAGTATTATGAAAAAGCGAGAAGTTGGAGGGTGGTGATAGGGCGAGTGGCTGTGTGTTGGTGAAAGTTGAGAAGAAAGTCAACAGTGTTTTTTTTTGGAGAAAGTTGATGCAATTTGAGTGACTTTCTGTGGAAGGCCTATTATTTCTGTGGATGCTCTGTGTTGTCTTTGGTTAGTTAAAGATGGGGAATGCTTAGTTTTGGAGTTGTGTTATGGAATGAATGGGCACTTTCCCTTGTGTTGTCGTTGTGCTGCCGAGATATCCCTCCATCGATTCCCTGGAATACTTCCCCAGCATCTGCGAAACCTGATCTTTGCCCTTTTTCTCTCACAAAAGTAATTTGTGCAAGTAATGAATTTAATCTAGCAAGGCTTGATCCCGGGCATGACGTCGTTGCCTAGCAACCAATCTCAAACACCCCTTATCCCTCCACTTACGCAAACACTAACTCACACCAATTAACTTTCTCCTCTCTTCGCAACAGCTCAATAATAAGGCACAAGCACATAGCCTACCTCACACACTTTATTATAGCAATTCCAATTTATGCGACGTATATTCCTACCTGATAATTTAGTTACAAGATTGACATTAAAAATGCTTTCCAAATTTTCTCCTGGCGCTTTGCACCTTAGCACTCAAGATGAGAAGATCATTTTTAAATCCCTTGTGAACATCTACAGAATATTCAAATAATGGTTGGCTGTAGCAAAGCTTTTGAACATTTTTATGACAAAGCCAAGAAAAGCCCGTCTTAGGACAGGAGTACCCTTAAGGGATCTCTCTTCAAACTTCTATTTTCAATTTCAAGGTTACATATGTTTGAAAAATTTACAGGTAAATAAAAAATAGCCTTAGAAAGTTAAGGAGTCCCTTAAGGGGTCTGACGGAGGAAGAGCTTGTTTGGCTAATCCTCACCTACGTCTCATGAAATATAATTGTCAGAAAAAGAAAAAGAAAAAAAAGAAAGCGTTTCTTTTAACTAGACATAGTGAAATATTTAAAAAAAAAACCGTATTTGCTATTATAATGTATTTCGGACTTCTCAAACTAGCCTGTCCTCGGACAGGAGAATCCAGAAATTAAAATGAAGTCCAAGCACCGACTTGGTTTGCTAGTAATAATCATAACAAAATAAGAGTCAGTTGTCGTCACGCACGATTACGCCTTTAAGGCTTCTACTTCGGCGTTTCAGTCGTTTCTGGACTTATTTTCATACTTTCTCCAGACAACAATTCAGGTAATTTTTTGGTAATATCGATGTGATATCGTCTTCATATTTTTCGCAATTCGCTTGATTAATTACGTTCGGTAATTAGGTTAGCTTTCTCTTGTGGAAAAAGGCAATATATTGGCAGTAAAAGAGAATTATTTGTGCTGAACTCACTTTGTATCCGAGGTAAGCTAGAAGTATGGATTCGGACAGCGAAATGGAAGCGAGTAGGATTTGGATGAGCCACATATGGAGGGGCCTCTTGACCCACCAAATGGCGTCCCAGTTGATGATGGGGTTGTCGCGGAAACGCTCTTCAGTCAAATTCAAGGCAGCCAAGTACTCCCCCTTCTCAGTCGTCTCACAGCCATAGCTAAACACAAAAACAAATCAAAGTCACTTTGGCATTTACTAAGGCAAAGTGCACTCTCCAAGGGCCCCCCGCCCACTGCCCAATTAACTCCTTTCTCCTGGGAAAGTAACCGTGTTACGGACGGAGTGATTGAATTGGCCAAATCAGCCCTTACTAACCTTTATTTCAATCAGGAAAAGTTCAATCAAACATTAAATCCACTTCCGCTCCTTTCACTTTTCTTCCCTTGATTTATGCTTCCGACTCAAATCACCTAAAGCCGCTTTCATTTCTCACTAAATTCATTTCTAAACCTCAACGTCGCATTTAAAAGCGCAAATCCAATCAAATTTCAACCAAAAACTCCTTTCATTCTCCTTAATTCAACCTCTCCGATTTTTAAACCACTCGACAACTATACGGAGTCCTCAACATCACTCCTACTTTCCAAGAATTTCACAATAGGGCCGAAATTACTTGAAACTGGGTAGAAAAGCTTTTTGAAAATCAATTAACTCCGCTCCCGTTATTGGATATGGCATTCTAATTAAGGGTCTAGTTTCGGTCAATAACCGAGAAACCAAAAACCAAGAACATTCACAAACCGAGAAGACAATTTCTCGGTAACTACAAATGGTAAAAAAAAAAGTTCAACGCATTTGAAATTACTGTTTGTTTTTTCGTTCTGTCAGATAGTAGTTTTAGCATTCTGTCGTTCTATAAATTGTTGTTCTGCACTTTTGTTTTCTCATTTCTAGTCGTTCTCCCTTTTGTGTTTTTTCCGTTTGACTCTCTGTGTTTTGTTTTCTCAGAAATCCGGTGGAACCGTGGGTTCAGATGACTTTCTAAATTGGGAGCTTGGGCTATGAAAGAGGCGGTGGGTCGACTCAAGTGGCGCAGAGTTTCAGAATGCTGTAATAATTAGACGGAGTCTCAGAAGTTGTGGTGGGTTTGTGACTAATTAATGTTGTTTACACGTCTTTGGTGGGAGGTGTAGGTGGTTTGGGGTTAATTAGGGGATTCGTATGCTGTCACCTGCAGAAAAGTCCTTTTGGAAGTGAGAGATTTGACTTTCACTCCAACAATTCCACCATTTGACTTTCTTTCCTCCACTTCAAGCAACTTTTTGTTTGTTTGGGTGAAAGCGGAGAAAGTGATCTGTTTGGAATGCGGAGGAGGGGATCTTGGCATTGGCATTTCCTAATCTTATTTCAGGTGGTAAATATGCTAATGCAAATTCTGCCGCAAGAGGAAACTCATTATCTCCTCCGCTCACTCCTCTATCACCCAAACACCAAAGACACCGCAATCTTCACACCCAGGCAGGCTCAAGCTCCTCAAATGAGGATATCCTCAATTACACAACTCCCCACCTCAGCTCCACCCAACAGGAGGAACAAAGCCCTCCTGCTTGCTAACAGCCTCTCAAGGAACTAAATCATCCACTTAATCATCATTCAGCTAAGTCTTCACTTTAGAATTTAAATTTCTTAAATCCTTGCATAAGTTCCTCAAAAAAATTAAATTAAAAAAAAATTAAAAAATATATCCATTACATAAAATAATTGCGAAAAAAATCCAAAATCAATTACATACCCTTTGCTAATTTGAATATGGAAATACGTTTAGGTTATATTCCATACTGTAAAGCCTTAATTAGGGTTAACTCATTGTTTATTTTAAGTTCTAAGCCTGTTTGTGGCACGTGCTAAAAAAAAATCGATTTTTAGAAAAATTGTGAAAAGAGTATTCGGAGTGAAATACTATGGAAATGAGTACTTTCTCCGGTGCAAGTGGCTGATATAGGCTCAAATTGAGAGATGAGGCGTTGAGTGGTGGGGAGAGGGAAAGTGGGTGCTGTAAATTGAATCTGGAGGAAAGCCCGCGTAAAGTAATTATAGACTTTCTTCTGTCTTGCGAATTAGGAGAAAGAGGCCTAAATGTCAATTAGAGACCTGTCATCCCCCCTCCACCTCTCCCTTTCTCTTACGCTAATTTACGTGATGGCTGGATCGCATGTCGAAGCGTCGTGCCTCACCTGCCGCAGAAAGCAATTTCCTACCCATTTGCCACCACCTCAAACAATTCCCAATCATTCTTCCATTCCCCACTTGAGCCACGAAGACACAATTGAGAGTCTCTGAATATTTGATGACTCCGAGTGGAACCCACCATTTCAAACTTTTATGTAAGCTACTCTGCTCGAGAAGTGGCGTCTCTAAGTGTGAGCCAAACATCTTGTCATGCCAAGGTGGGACAAGGGACCCACTTCCACCAAAGTCACCTCAATTATTAACAAACAAATCTCATCCAATGGCGCACAACTCCTTCCATCATTTCTCAGAGGCGCCCAACTCCGCAACAAGAATGGACTACGCTCAAGGACTCTTCACATTTCCAAATTTTCAACTTTACTGTTACTCAAACTTCAGTTTACTCGTTTGCCTATTTTTTTTTCAATCAACGAAACTTTTTTTTTACTGTTGCTGGACATTCTAAACCAGAAATTCTAAATTGATTCATATTACTATTAAAAGCAGGTGGGTCTTGCTGTGAGTGCGGTAAAAGGGCATTGTAGAAGCAGGGGGATGCTTTCGCAAAATTTTAATGTTTTGCACTGCTCTAAATTTGGGTATATTTACTACTTGTAGGTTATTACAAAATCATGTCTTAAATCAATCAATCAGTTAAAAAGAATCAATTTAAAAAATCAAAAAAATGATTGAAAACAATTTTATCCTTAGTAGGTAATGCCAGTAAAGACGAGCTAAACAAACCCGTGTAGGGACTGAGAACGCAATGTATGTCCTGGGAAGGGCTTGTTTGGCTATATTACTTATAGATTGGTTCTAAAAGCTTTTAAAGTGTTTTTAAGGTCAACTTTATTATAGTTCTCTGGTACTCTGTTGCAAACCTTTTAAATGGCCCTCTATGTAACCAATCAAATGAAAAGAGTTTTAGAGGAAAGGGGCCCTTAGGTTCCCTTAGGGCGCACATTGCTCGACTGATCATCGCAAAGCACTCTGTGTTGATGACTTGGCCTTAAGGCTGCTCCCTTAAAAGGGAGTTAAAATTTAAGTTGTAGATGGGTTATGGCGGGTCAGAATGGCGGGGTTTCGTGCATATTTGATGAGTGCTTGTGTTATGGCTATGGAGGTAGCTCTGGTGGAAATGGATGCGCTTAGTCTAAATCCCAGGTAATTAATTACTAATGTCACGCTCTCTCCCCCATGCAAATGCAGGAGACTGACTATGGATCTGTTTACAATGCCACTTTGTCTCTCTCTGCCACATGAGACAGAGCATAAAAGAGGACTTTCTCCTGGAGAAAGTGAGGCTGAAACAAATTGGAGAAAGTCCTTCCAACAAAAAACTTGGTTCTGGATAAGGAAGTGGCAATGCTCCAAACCTAAACCTAAACCTAAACCTAAAGCACCTCCATATAAATCCACAATTCCAATTAACAGCCCTGCCATCCCCTTTGCCGAAACGTTTTGTTGCCTTGCAAGGCAACAAGGCAAGGCCTAAATCAGTTCAATTGTTAAAGTGTCCCCAACAAAGTACTTTCCTATCCCGCTTTTTTTAAATTCAAATTCTCTAGAGAACATAATTCTACTTTTGCTATAAAATTTAACTCGATATATTCTCACTGTTCTAGGAAAGGCAACTTTTATAGCTTTCTAGACTTAAGCTCCGTTCCCACCCTCTCCAAGCTCCAGATAAATTTGATTTGTCACATATCAAACGCTATGATCATATTTCAACTATTAGATTAACGTCTACTTGGATCCAGGCTTTATATGTATTTAAATTTGACAAAAAAATGTTAACACAAAAAGTTCACAAAGTGAGTTCATTGTAAACGTGCCGCACTCCCAGCAATGCAGCAATTTTTATTTGCCAATTTTTACATTTTGGCGAAACTGGAAGATTATTTTGCGTAGACCCTGATTGATCACACTGATTGATCTAATTTTGATTGAACAAGTGAAAATGCAAAGTTGACATACCAAGTTGCTTCTGTGGGTGCATTGTCCATGAGTACCCGGGCAATGTAGAGGGCGCAAGTGAACAGCTTGAGAAGCATGCGCAGAATCCGCAGGCGGAGGCTGGATCGCTGATTCTTCACGAAGTAGAGGTAGAGCCTCTCCTTCACCGTGTTCTCATTCACGTAATACTCCACCCGTACTCTGCAAAATTAAAAAAAAATCATTATACATTTCATATTTCGCATGCTCAAAATTTCATTTTCAACGATATCAGTTAATCAATCATTAATTGATTGATGGATGAAAGTTATAGATTAAAAGATCCGCATCCAAATTTCTCTTACACAGAATTTATACTGCGACACTTTCACCGGGTGACTTTTTTGCGAAAAGTTTCAATCACGTGACCTTTTGCATAGGTGACATTATCGCAGGTAACTATCACTCCCTTGTCTCAAGCCAAAAAAAAAAATAGTACGTGATCCCGAGCCTGATTTGCGTTACGCTTCCTGCGCCCAACGCACAAGGCCCAGAATGTTACGTAACGTTTCCACTTACGTAACCTGAGTTTAGGTGATTGGCGGGGCCTAATGAGGGCCCTTGAGATGCATAAGATGAATAGCATTAGTAGGACTATAATGCTGGAGGGCGTTGGCGCGTCTTTGTTTCAAAACGAAATCAATAGTCGGGCTGCCCATTAGTGTTTTCGGTCATTATTCCATCATCCTCATCCCTAATTGCCTCCCTTTCAAAAGATATTCACACACATCCAAAAAAAAGCTTTTTGCGCTATCTTCCCGCCCTGATAGCCATATTGATTTCACGATAACAATTCCAGAAATACTTGACGATTTTCATCGTAATTTTTTGCCTTACTCGGAACTTTCACTGTGAAACGTCAGAAAAAGATCCGCATCATCGCAATATGTCGCACGAGAGTCCAGAAATACGCTTTTCAATTATTACGTGTATGCTACGCTTAGTTTATGTTTTTCAAGTCGTATTCTGCATTAGTGCTTAATGCACCTTCTCATGTCACTCAAAATGAATTATGTAAAGTTGCCCAATCGAAAAGTAAATCTTCCTGAGGAGAGTGGTGCTCCGCTCTGCTGCGGTGGGCGTTGTGGATTTTAAGGGCCCTCGGAAGTGGTAGATAGGGGATCCTTGAGGGAGCCCTGGAGGTAAGTGATGCGCCAAAATTTTGGTAATGTTGAAGGGCATGTTCTGAAGGGCTTTTATGATTTCCGTCCCTTGAAATGTCAGGAAAAAAAAAGTCAAGGGATGTGCGGAGTAGCACTCGAGAAGAATCCCCATTTGTCAAACACATCTTCAAACTCTCCATCTTCACAATTCCTTCTCCTTCACTCACAAAAACTTCACGATTCAAGGACATCACCCAAACCCATTCCCGCAAACATATGTAAATACCGTAAAGTTCCAAATTGAGTGCATCCGGCACCTATTCTATAAAAAAAAATTGTGAAAAGGCCCAGAAAATGCTCCAACTTTTTGAAAGCGCTCTCATCATTTTCCTATTTGTGCTGCATTCGAGCGTGTGGTATGATTAATGATACACTGTCAGAACATTTGTTCACAAAGCAAAAACGCACTCTGAAATCATGTCAAGCAGTATATGATCTATCATAAATATCAATTTCAAAAATGGCTCGTGTGAAATTCGTAGGAATTTGAAGAAAAAATCCATCTACAATCTAAGTATTTCCAAATCGTAAAGTGAAATTAGATACCTCTAATCGAGAATTTACGGTAACAAAAAGTAGAAAAAAGTTAAAAGGGAAGGACTTGTGCAAACAACTTCATTGAGCCATTCCATCCCTCTCAAACTTTGTCTCCAAATGTCTTCTTATGAAAAGTAAACGTAAAAGAAGATGAAAAAAAGCTCAAAATTAAAAGAATGAATTTCTGTCACGACCAGTTTCAAAAAAAAATCCACAAAAGTTTCCTACAGCATGTCGCACTTGGGCGACACTTGTCGTCGCCTAATGTCTCCTTTGAAATTCAACCCTCCTCTTTCAATTTGGAGCAAATTGAAAACCTTGTCACCAGATCACTTAGAAACCGTAAGTGGTGAAATCAGGTTTCAGCGAGGGAAGTGTGCGTGATATTACCTTTTCTAAACAC
>VYYI01003802.1:0-11474 GCA_021029175.1 Bilobella aurantiaca
ACCAGCGCATGGGGAGCAAGCGTGCGGAACGTTCTGGTGACGGCAGGACTACGAATGAACTTTCTGCCCAGCGAGTGGAATGGCCTTTTCCAGAAGCCGTGGAACCTTCTCGGGCGCGCCGGCCCTCGCCTATAAAAGCGGACGGACTGCTCCAGCGCGGCGGAGTTGGGATTTGACCGTCGACGAGTTCACACCTGTGTAGCGCTCCTGACTGCGCTGGGTTTTCGGACAGAAAACTGACTTTAGGTTTTTGTGAATTTTGTCGAAGTGTATCAAATTGCCCTGACGTGGGCCGGGACTTTTTTTGTAAAGTAGTGGTATTTGTCCAGTGACTGATTTGTGAGATTCCGACTGAATTTTCACTTTCCTGACACGGGTCTTTCATTGGAAAAATTGGATTAATTAATTGTGTCTGTCAATAAAGTGATTTTGTTAGTCCCAACTCCCCTGGCCTCGTGTGTGTAGTCATTGACATTGATTTCCGCAGTTAGGCGTGCGTTTCCGAGGCCAGTTTGACGACGCGCATGGAGCTATCGAAGTTGTTGGAGTAGCGCACCAACGCCTTCACTCACTCGTCCGGCCGTTTATATTAATATCAATGATATCTCGAACTTAGGATAGCGCGACAGTCAGGTGAAAATGCTTGACTAAAAATATAGTTGTGTAGGTGAAAGTAATGGCTGTATTTGCAATTACCCACTACATCGCACGAATCTCCAATTACTATCCCGTCCAGAGCATCAGGTACCTATAGGAATGTCATTTGGTACCACAAGTGTATCACATCCACACTAATGGTATACTGTGGTACATCGGGGTATGATAAATTAATGTTATACTAGTAAATTGACGTCACACTATGTGCTTATACTTGTTGTGTTACAATTTTGGTAACTTTAGGTGTACGGACTGAATCTATTTTTTGTTGAATTACGCTTAGTTGACAGTTTTTGGTGCTTTGTAGGTAGTTACTACGCCAGTAAAACAAGTAAAGAGCAGGAAGGGATCCAAATGTTTTCCCCACACATTTGATGGAGAATGGAAGTACACGAGTGCAGAAATGAAGGCTGGGATTAATTTATTAGATGTACGCATAATATTACAATTGATGTATAAGTAAGTTGTAAAGTAAAAAAGTAGATATTACAACTTGGTTTTAATGTGAATACCACTACATTGATGTTTTCATTCAGTTCAGAGGATCCTTAATCACTTGAATTCATAGTAAGCACTGTGTAACTGTGCAACATAAAAGATGCATAGTACTGCACAACAGCAGAACTTTTTCACAAAATATGTAGAAAAATACGTAGAAATCATTGCTTTAGCCAATGAGTTTTTGTCGTGTTGACGATCAATCATTTAGTTTGTCCAGGGGAATCTTGCAGATCTAACAGATCTTGCGGGCCTATAAAACAATAGAATATGATCGGCCTCCTATATAGAAACAAATTACATATGAAAATCAAAATTACCATCAAGTATGCCAGGAACTGAATACATCCAAAGTTGTGAAGTCTGACTGCACATCATGTGAGTGTAAGCCCGCTTGCAGCATTTCATGCATGAGGCAAGAACACTATCTCGAAAGCCTCGATAGCCGTGATGAAGAATTCTCGTAAGCTCAAACGAGAACCGTGATACTACTGCATTGACATGAGATGTTAATTGGTTCTCCAGTTGTTTGAGGGAGACTGTAGAATTGCCAATAACTCGAACATAATCAAGAGGTATGTGGGTTGCGAAATCAAACAGAGTTCGACGATTAAATTGCACCGCGTGCTGGTACTCCAGAATGTAAGCTGTGAAAATAATAACAGACACTCTCTCAAATTCTGGACCCGTGAGTATTTTGTTATTAATAATTTCCCAGTCGTGACGCAGGGTGGTCAAACAAGGCCTCCGCCCATGCGGTGAGCGATGGACAACAAAATTAGGTGCCTCTAGCAATGTTCGAAATATCATCATGGTTGTAGTGCAGCTAATTTGAAAAGCCGCGCTGAAACCCTAAAAATTAAAACATCGTTTTATTGACGTCATTGATAAAACGTACAAATTATAAAGTTAAAACAACTTGTTACTGTGTCCAAAAATATTCCAAACTTGCTGTATCTCTCTAATTCGGTTAACAGCAGCTCGAACACATTCTGTGATACCTGCTTTAGGGTGCCAGGACGTCCAAGACGGAGCAATGGTTTATTTGGTGATTACTTTCGTAATGATGTATTCCCGCTGGATGCTTAACATAATATCCTGAATCATCCTTCCTTCGGCGAAGAATTCGGAAACACGAAGGTCTAACGCGTTGTTCAGGAAAAGATTGGCTGTCTTCAGAGTTTTCGTGTTCAAGTGTCCGACGCCGAGCCGGCAAGTAGTAAGATTCTTGCATCATCTTCACCTTAAATTGAAAGTAAAACATTCGAGGAAAACAATTTCCGGTGAAAAATATCAATCATTCACTTAAATGATTTCATTTATTCACTTAACTACGATTGGGTGCTTTCCAGAGGGAATCACGTCCAAGAAAATGACGGGTTGGCTTCACAGAATTACCAAACTGTCCAGGACAGTTTGGTACGAGTCACAAATACGCAAATCTCTAGCAGCAACTACAGTGGAAGTAGTAAATTCGAAGTAGGGATACCTATTTGTAATGATATGCGATGGCCACTGGACTTTAAGTGAAGACAAACTGGATGTTGTAAGGGGTTGCTTCCACTCGATTAAAATGAAATCTAATATAGATGGACCTCCAGAATTTTTCAGAATTCAGCGAGCGGATGAGCACGTGTACTGTTTTGCCGATGGATCGAGCAAAAATAAACTTCAAACTGGCTATCCTGCGTGATCATACGCCATATTACACTTAAACGATCATTATTACGGTAAATTGTAACAATACAGCTGCGCTTTTCGATATAACTTTGTTTATTTATACTAAAGGGGGTTCAGTGCTTTGCTCTCATATGTAAGATCAAATTATCTTTACGTTTGTGAACCTGAAAATACACTGGGCACTTGTGAACCCCTGGTTTATGAACAACTTGATGCTTCCGGTTCTTCAAAGTTTGCAGTTATGTTGCGCAGAAGAAGAATCATTCCTGGATTCATTTTTTTGTGAACATTGGCACAAGTACGGGTGACATGTTGTCTTCATTAGGCTGTGGTGGACACTGTTCCCACATTTCTAGAATGCATACAAAGTAAAACAAAATTTTGCATAGCATTCTCTTGATTGCTTTTTCTTTTTTTGTTGAAGTGAATTGAATTTGTTTCTGATTGGACTAAATTCAAATGCCTAAATATATATAGTATGTAGATAATTAAAAACTTATCGGAAGCTTTCTACCATACATGGGAACAACTCATTGTAATTAACAGTAGTAATTAACTTAATTTATACAACATGATGATTTTAAATTAGTTAGCTGCAGAAATTTCCCCACAAAGTCTGCTTTATCTTGTCACATTCCTGACGAAAAAGACTTGAAATAACCAAGTGATATCGTAATCCGTCCTGGACGGACTATGCTCCGAATGACACCGAAAGGCTTAGAGAGAGAAGTTTACAGCGTTGATGTTAGTGCATTTACAAATTTTGGAATTCATTTATGATTATAAAAGGTTAACTTGTTTTGCAAACGACAAAAAAATTTATCACAACCAACAATATGGATTGCTTTACGCTAGAGAGAATTCCACAATTATTAAGGACATCCTACACCAATCAGAGACCAATTAAAGGTAGAGGTAGCACGCATTGCCGCCGTGTGACTATAAATTTCACATTTAGAGCACTTCTGACACAAAACTCTGGTCCTGAATCCTGCATAGCCTTGTACAAGGATACAAAATATTTCATCATGAAGCCAAGGTACTAATACGTTTTCATGAGTATTGTAAAACTCTCTGTACGTTTTACCACGAGTTTGGTAGCGTAAGTTGGTAGCATAACTCGAAAATTCAATTTTGTTCTTCACTGTAAATGAGACTCGGTTTTCAAATTCAATAATCAGAGCAAGTATCCAAAATGAATTGAGTCGCTCCGCTATAAACTCCGATATCGCCGACACTTCCAAATATTTTTCGAATTCCTTTTGAAGAGATCCAGGAGGTATCGGTGTTTTCATCACAACAGAAGGTAGTTCCACAAGTTTAGCCAAATACTTCACTGCTTTCTCACATCCCTCGATACAGACATGTTTACGGAACTAGTTTCAAAAAATTAGGCTTGTAAAATTTAAACTACAGCTTCTTGAGCTTTCCTTGAGTCGACATATCAATCCGTCCAGGACAGACTTCACAGTAAAACACCACGACGGAGAAATTAAGAAAGCTTGGAGTATCACATGGAGTAACCTGTAAAAATTTTACTACAAAGTAATTACCATTTCATTCGACAAAGTATTCCAAGCTCCACAAAAACCCATAATCGTCTTTGCACATGCTTGCCACGATTCCGAAGTCGAAATTAGCCGATTATCAAAGTTTTTCTCAGTTCGTAGAAGTGGTCCGTCTTTCAGCATCATCAGGATTCTTGAAATGATGTACTCTTTTTCTAAAGTTTCATCAATACAATCTTCATTAAATCCCCTCATGAACATTTCCGCCAAGCGAAGGTTGATTGTGTAGTTCACACAAATTTTCCGTTGTTTGGGAAGAATCAATTTGAGAACTGCTTGAACTGTCACGAACACCGTGTCACTGCATCTCATATAGTCTCGCAGTACATTTAGATCATCCTCAGAAAACAGTGCGAGATTCACAAATAATAATCCACGTTTCGATCCCATAAGAAGGTAGCTGAGATTTGATGGGTCTAAACATCAAAATGTAAACAAAAAATTGACAGAAATGTATGCGTGATGCATTTAAATAATTTTCCTCCACTTTGTTACATGCATTTTAGTGTAATATAATGACTTCTTCAAACGTTTTTTGCTGGCGCTGTAAAGTCAAAGCTGTGCTGCACTGTCATTCCGTTAGATTGCCCTGGGCAACTTGGTTTCTCATTGGCTAGAAATGTCAATCGTTGCGATAGATTCTATGCAGGTTCTTCAAACTGTCATATTTAACATGCTATTTGAAAAAAGATTGAATAGTTCTTCCCGAATTATCTGAGGCATGATAGGCTTTAGGGTACGTCAAAGGAAGGTGCTTTCGTAGGTATTTATCATACTAAAAAAGCGAGAAATTGTGTATTTGAAGTGATCAGTTGATAAAATTGAATATTTGAAATATAATAACCAAAAATTAATTCATACAATGATTTTAAACAACTCGTGAGATTTCTGACAATATAATTTTCGGAGTTCAGTAGCCTGCTATTTTTCATCGTATTGAACGAAGAAAATTTTATGCATAGTAAATACCCACAATTTAATCCTCTCCAGAATCAGAAATCTGTATGCCACGTGATAGCCGCATTGGCTTCCTGTAATCATAAGGAACATCTACCATATTTGTATGGTGCATCTTTTTCTAGAATTTTGACGGCAATATGATGTTAGCCGTCACAGGAGCAGGTAGAACATCCTGGAGGAATTTAGCATTCGTTGTATTAGTTCCACAGTAACCTTCCTTGCGAAGATGCTCAAAGAGTGGCGCTGTTCTTGGTGATGTGTAGGTATATTTATCCTTGTGAGGGAGCTCATACTTCTTTGTCGGACCTAAAAAACCAGTGGGTAAGAATACGAACTTAAAAGTAGGAGGAAAAAAATAATAAGTTGTACCTTTTGGCTGCGCATCGGATGGTAGCCCACCTTTGGTAGCCCACCTTTGGTAGCCCACCTTTGGTATCTTTTCGCTGATAAGTAACGCTTGTAATCTGGCCAGAAAAGAGCTTGAGCTCTGGCTTTTGTTGCCGCAGTCTGTTTCTGTGTGCAAACTACTCGAACATGACCGAACTCCAAGCACACATGGCATCTGATCGCTAGCGCTTTTTCTACTGCGATGAGACCTTCTTCTAATATGCTTAACAAAGGCTTGAGGTGGTACTTGATGAAAGGTTCTTCCGCTGAGCGTTGTGCTAGTAGTCGGCCTCACAGATCATCCATCCCCTGGGGAGAATTTTTGATCAAGTCGATTTGATCATTTCCCCCATCCCAAGATTTTCTTGAGGCTGTCTGTCCCATAAAAGTGATGTGAGCTTCCGGTATTCCCACAGATATCCAAGGCGGGTACGCTCTTCTTCCGCCAGAGCAATGTTCTTCCTCTTAGTATAGACCTTGAGTTCCTCTTCAAAGGTTTTTCGAATGTCCCTCCGAAACACGGGCAATAGTACGAAATGCTTCATGTAATCCACATCGAACCAATTAAGTTCTCCGATGCTGTAGTACTGCACGTACAGAAAACACTTAAAATAAAATTGAAATAGTGAATCTTTGCTGGCAAATTCGAAGGTCCTGGTCTCCTCCTTAATCTTGAACCATGCCCTTATTTTGAAATAAACGTGAGCCTGGGCATAAACTTTTTGCTCCAATGAAAGCGGTCTTGATCCCCAGTTGGACCGCCGATATTTAAGTTTTGCAGCTTTTAATTCTTCAGTTGGGTATTCTTCGCCCAATATTTGTGTCATTGCATCCACGTAACTGGTCTGGGTGTCTTTGTCTGATCCTCCCGTCTGAACCTTCCACTGATGCGAGAAATGACCGACATCAAATACTTGGACGGGAAAAACGTGTAAATGCTCCTTGAGATCGTTTCCTCCATTGAAGTTCATCCATATTTTATCTTGGATGGCTGGGAATAGCTTAGTGTTCACAAGTCCCGCCAACATTTTTACATCCAAAATGTAGTCTCTTTGTCTTGTTCCAGTCTGGATCAGTGCAACGGCCTCTGGAAGCAAGTAATATTTATTTAACTAATAATCTGAAGTTCAAACATGCATAACGTACAATACAAAACAATAACTAATCATCATCGTCTCAATTTATTTGCAAATTTTTTATAAGCAATGCAGTAAAAATAAATTTCTTACCACAGTAAGCTTCCGTAGCACATTTTTCCACGTCAATTGCGATTTCCATATCTTCCAATATCTCATCGATCATTTGACCTAGCGCTTGGTCACAATTTACTTCCATAAATGTAGACTGCCTCTGGATTCAAGCCTCTCTGGGGATTTGATGGCCAACGCGTGTCATACACACTTTCATCCACATAAAAATCGATGAATTCGTCCTGTTTCGGGTGATTGATTTGTTTTTGTTCGCCAATTAAATACAGATGTTTTCGGCGTTGCAAAAGAAACTCCTCTATTTCCTCCTGATACTTGTATTCAGGTTTTTTAGGACGATAACCTCGAGTTTGAACCGGTCTATCCATTTTAAAATTTGAAATATTTTACGCTGTTATTAAGCAGGACCTCTTCATTTTTGGACTTCTCCTGAATGATTGAAATTTAAAGCAGTGAAAACATGTGCTGCAACCAAACGCATTAAACAATAGATATATTTGACGACAATTTAACGTTTTGCGTGGCGCGAAGCTCAAGTACGCTCGCCATCGATTAAATTGCAGTTAATACGAACTGTAAACATAACACGCTTCCTTGTTATGCGAATATCGCTGGGATGTCATGCTCTCTGTAGTCACACATGCTTTAAAGATATATTACCACACAAAAATCCGTAGTATTTTCCCCGTTTCCCCTGACATTATGTATGTCACAAATGTGTTCTTGCCGTTACTGTGCTATGAAGTTGCAGCTGGGTTCTTCAGAATATTATTGTTATTTATTGCTACATTTCACTTCTTTCAACAATTATCATTCGACAAAAATACAGTTTACCCTGGGTAAATTTCTTGTCAATGTGCGAAAAACAAGTTGAATACTCACTCAGCTTTTCAACAGTACACCGGAGTAGGAATGATCTCAACCATGAATGAATCGGGCCTGAAATCTGTTAATCATTATTTCATTTATGTAACTTCGGATAACTACTACCTTAGTGTTTCTAAACTCACGGATTGTCCAAACTAAAGTGACCGCCGCATAGCTCGTCGTAGTGACCGAGGCCGCATCTCTGATTGATGCATTGATGTTTCTGGATTCTAAAAATCTCCTGAAATCCATGCTCAATCACAGATGAGATCACGTTGGCGGCATAACGAACGACGCATCTTGGATGTCGATGGCGACAAAGTAAAATCAATCTGTACTTTCCCTCGTGCTTAAAAATCTAAAGAAAAAAGGGCGTCAGTCATACTAAAGACTACTTTCTCCAGAAATGCCTTTTCAGCAGCAATTATTCGTCGAAGTGTTCACAGAGCTGATAATGTATCACTGTTGGCGTCATCTGATAAATGAACTCCACCCTTTTCGTTTGTAATAAAGGAATCGAAAGCCAAATGAAAATTCTGCTCCTCTGAATTTCGGCATTTTATGTGGAGATTGGAAGCAGAAAAGGCTTTCATGTGATCCTTTACGAATCTTTCGTTGTCCTGATAGTTAGGCTGAAGTGTTTAAAACACACCTATTATCATACAGGTTCCAGTGAAGAATGTCAACTAGTTATGTTATTACAAGCTTCTTCAGGAAGTGCCAACATCTCAAAATTGTTATGAGATTATCTGTCCCTCTCCGAACGTCCACGTTAGTTATTCCTCCATTGCTCGACACGGAAGACTTCTCCAAAATATCCTTTTCAGCCTCCTCAATAACTTTACTTCCTTCCATGTGAATGACTGATGTATCTCTTCCATCACAGAGGTATTGGAGAAGGTCGATGTCAACAATACCGAAAACAAAAATTCCAAGCCGCTTAAAGCTCTAACGGTGTGAAAGCTCCACTTGAATACGATGAGCTTATTCTTGTCTTCAAGAGGAAATTTTAGGTGTTGCCGTAACGCAACGAATCCAAGTTTTTCGACATCGAAAATGAAACCATTGTTCGAGGTTCCAATTTCCAGCAATTTGGGTAAGAAATCTAAAAAGTAATCATTAACATAAACAAAACATAAATTGCCTATGGTTAGTTATATAAATATTACGAGCAAACCCACATGAAATTTGAACTCACCACCTTCCTCATTTCGCATACCCCGAACGGGCAGGGAAAAAAACAGATGCAAGTTCCAGTATAACTGCAGCATATTTGAGTTCTTTATCTGAAGTTACAAAAAAGTTCGAAAACTGGGACCACCGACAACTACGGGTGAGTTATCTAAATTATTAACAACTGGTGCAGTCGTAGAGGTTATCATGAGGCTGAATTTCATAAGCAGATTTAATTCGGTCACGCTCGCCGAGCAAGAACTTTGCCTGGTACTTCCTTATTTCAAAAACCATTGTCTACAAAATTGCGATTGCTTTGTCAAAATTGCATGGGTTAAAATTCCTTGTTACTGAAAAATGGAACGACCATGTTACTGGAAAAGGAAGATCCTACGATATGAGAAGACTAATATTATACTTCCCGCCGGTCACCAGAGGCCGTGCCGTTTAAGAAATATTTAAAACTTTTAGCGGCATCCGCACACGCATAAGTTTTTCTGAAGTCGATTGTAAGTACAACAGTCTTAAATTCCACAACTCAAATTTTCCCAGTGTAGAATGAACATGCTCCTCATATTTTCCACCATGCTGAACGCCTTAATCATGAATTCCTCATAAAAGTGAGATCAATAAAAGTACGCATTTAAAAATAATATTTATAAAAGTAATGAGAAAAAATGCAAGGTCATTTTCAGCTGGAAATGTTGTAGACAAGAATTTTGTTTTATTAAGCATTTTTTACTTATTCGGCTACTCGTGTACATGTTCATTCGAGTTTAAATATTTTGCATAGTAAGTCCATTTGCAGTCCATAAAATGCATGTACAAAACAACGTCGAGAATTTCCAACACGTCTACAACCCTGAGTCCCATACATTGTACAGGTATGAAAATGTGCTCCGTATTTCTACGTGGTCTTACTTTATATTTATTTATAATGGCGTAAATAGTGTTGGAAACATTACCACGGAAGAAAATGAGAACCTCTCCAATGTTTCCATTCGCTAACAACAAATTCTGTGAATTTCGTGTTTTGAGCGCAGAATATGCTTTCGAGCATATTCTTCGGTGTCGGTTCTCTGGATAATATACTGCATCAAATTCTCCAGTCTCGTTCAGAATTTCAGAATTTATACATGTGACAGTGGGGATTTGGGGATCGGCTATATTATATTGCAACTTTTCGAAGGATTCGCTCTCTTCCATGCCATCATTTTCTATACCAGCATCAGTGATTGCATGCTGAAAGTAATGCTTGTAAATCTGTATTCCGATTGCCTGACTTCCGTGAATATAGCTTTTCATTTCCATGTTGTAGTTTTCGAAAGGCGCCATGGAAAAGGTTTGAAGGGGTCCCCATTCCTCGCATATTGATGGTAGATGGCGAAGGAATTGAACAATGTATCTTTCTGAGGTTCGTCCGTCCAGTTTTTTCACCTCCTTTGCAAACATATCCAAATGTTTCTGGGCTTCCGCAATATCTGATGATTCCAATAAAGACTTTGTAAGGATGGAAATTCCTTGAACAAGTAACTCCCAGTGCTTGAAGTACTTCTTTGGAAGCTGATCCTCTAACAATGGGGCGGAGAAGTATTGCAGGAAAATACCAAATTAGTGTCTTTTCGACATACCAATTTTGTCAATTGCCTGAGGCGCTCGGCTTACTCGTGAGGGTGGTTTAATACCCAGCAATCCCCTATTAATCACACCAGTGAGTAGTCTGGAACTGAAGGTCGACCATCAGATTTTTTCGGATGAGGAATCACCCAAGTCTCGATAAAGAACTTTACAACACCAAGGTACACAGTGTAGAACATCTGGAGGAAATCCTACATGTTTGGGATTTTAACATTTTATCTCTTTTAGATTACATAACAATAGTTTAATTCTACCCAGGGTAGAATGAACATACTCCATAGCATTTGCAACACGAAATTAAAGTAATATTTCGTACCCTTTATGATATCAAAATACTCTAGTTGAAGCACTTCAGACACCCCAGTCACGCCAGCCTTAGTATTCTCAGATATATTTTCAAATCCATCACGCCCAACAAGTCTTCGGTGATCTACATTGGTCGGTATAATAGCCATGGGATCTCGAAAAGAAAAATAATGCCCTCTTTCTAGTTGCAAATAGTACTCGCATCCAAAATTTGCATTGAACCAATTCATTCGCTGCATAATTGGCTTGCCATAGCGTCGCATAGGAATCTTGATACAGTGCAAGCACTGGATCGTTCCAGTCCGTATTTTCCATCCTGCCATTTCAATCCGGCCGTTGCAACGTCTTTGAACTGTAGAACTAAATGCTTCAGCATGATGTTCAACTGCCAGTGCTTTTGCTTTCCCATTCCAACCCAACAAAATCATAATGTTGTTTTTCATGGTTGTGTAAGGGCATCCGTCAACATATCCAAGAATGGGACACACGGATTTAGACGATGAGACGAAATTCGGGACACCATCTATATTCA
>VYYI01003803.1:0-11471 GCA_021029175.1 Bilobella aurantiaca
AAGCGTTATTCACTTAGTGCTCCCATCTTTCAGTTGTCCTTAGAAACTAAGAAAATTGCAAATGGCGCTTAAATGCTTGTTCCGAGAAGCCCTTCAATTGTCTTGTTAACAACAAAGTACTCGACTACTCCATCTAACTTCTTTATTAAAAATGATACATCACCGAGGTCACTGAGCTTGACTGTATAAACATAGTGAACTTCGTTTCCACTTTGATTGAAATCGACATTCCAGCCCTCGGCGGTGCTTCGTTGAGCAATGTACTCTTGTAGGAATTTAAGAACCTGCAGGAGAGATAGAAATGAAAAATATAAATAATAATGAAACCGTGTCTAGACTAACCCTCGTGGTATTACTGGAAGTGCTTGAAATATTGAGGCCAGTATTTTTAGCAATTAGTTGAGCGCCTAATGGGTGCTTTACTAGTGCAAAACTTACGCACAGCAAGGATGCTAGGATACTGATTTCACAAAAAAAACTTCATACTTGTCCTGATAAGTATCCCAACGTATTGAGTTGTGAAGGAATTATACGCGAAACTGTTGGAACCACAATTTAGAGATGGAAAGGTGGATCTCTAGATTCACAATAGCTAAATACGTCAACATGAATGAGCAAGTTGCCTTATTTTGCGAAAAGTGAATTTTTGCAATGGTTTACAAATTTAGTAAATTACTACATTTTAATTATTTAGTTGTTGAGTAAATTACTACAAGACAGAACAATCCTGTACAAATATACAAATAAAAGTCTTTACTGTTAGTTTTCATTTTAAAAAATTGCCTTGCTCCTGACCTTGTGTATGCCCGTATCTCCGTCATTAGGCATACTCAGACATTAGAAACGGACATTCCCCGACATGTTTCCCAATGGTCTTTGTCAGAATTGAAAAGACTGTCCTCATTTGCATAGAGTCACCTGCGGTTATCATGCAAAAGCTACGACCGTACCTTACGTTCAGGTTGATGTCCTCCCATTGTGGACTAGGCCCGTAAAGCAGCAGAATGTTTTGTATAGTCTGTTATGCCCGCTTGATAACAAAAGTCTATGCTAATGAGCCTTCCTATCATTTCCCTACCCTTCCTTTCATGATGGCCATCCGCTCTGCGAGAATGTCAAATAACGCTCCTGTACATTTACATATAACCTCCAACAAAAAACTGTGCTACATCAGGCCATTTTTGTTTGAAATCAAAAAATCAATCCAATCTTTTATTTTGTAATTACTTCAAAAAGCCGTCAGAAAGAATGCACACTGTATCTACTACATTAACTACCTACTGCTAACTGCTACCACTTATTAACTTACCTACTTAATGCTATTAAAGTATCTTAGCAACCTGGAAATAGAATTATACTGACCCCGTAATTGGTCTCGTGTTTGAACTAGGGTTACAAACTGGAAGGGCATGTAAATGTAGTAGAATTTAAATTTGTTTGGTTAAATAACGCTCATACGACTATTAGTTTTGTAGGTACAAATATAGCTCCTCATCTAACAGTGGTTCCCACTTGTTTTCTGTATTTCTTTCATTGTTTTCAATTTTGTCAATCCCGGGTTGAAAAATTAACGTACTTTTTATATTCGAACACCGTAAATGTAAATTTTATTACACTAATTTACTTCAAGAATTCCTGAAGCCTATAACTGGAAACAAGTGGACGCTTTATAATGTAGCGAGAAATTGAGAACGCCAAGCAAGTTAAAGCGCAAGGTCAAAGTAACGTTAAAATTAATATAGTATAGCTCATCAAATTAGTAGTGAATCATATCCTAATAAAGCTTGCGAATTAATAATTTTCTTTTTTCATTTCTTTATTAGGTGTATTTTTTGAAATACATCCCACTGCTGACAATATTTTTGAAAATATAATTGAATGAGTGTTATCTTCAAGAATGAAGATAAAAAATTTAGCCAACAAATTAGATTTGAAACGAAACTATAATTGATTGCATGATTAAATTTCTAAAGCAAGATTGGTCATCGTGACAATTGTTATTTTTGTCATGGACTATCCAGATTTTTTTTCAAAGTGGTAAGTGTTTTGGGAAGTGATACCATCTCTATTAAAATACATATATTCAACAAAATCAAGTGAATTAATAGTTTAGTGTAATTTATTATTCAGTAACTTTGCGATAAGAATATCTTCAGAAGTAACAAGTTTTCATCAGTGTTTATTCATTCTCAAAATTGTGTTTAGCTTGATTCGTACTCAAGTTTTCACTATCCAAATAAAATTAATGGCTGTTTTCAAACTTTATTAGCTTGCTGTAACAGAATTTTTGTTTTCAATTGCCTATGAATTTTTCTAATGACGAGCCACTTTCTTCTGACGAATTCTTTTTTTAATTAAAGTGAATAAATATTTTTTATATCAAGAACAAAAACAAGGGAGCTTTTATGAAAATGAATTTCCGAATGTAGACTAAAATTCAACTAAAATATTTTCATAGGTTAGGTTAGGTTTGAGAGAACCTGTTTAATAAAACTTAATCAACAATTCAAACAATACAAAAATTCAATAATTTGTAATTTTGTAAAATTTTAGTAGAATTTAACTTTATTATAATCTCCTTCAACTTCATCTAATTTGAGGTTCCTGATGACGAATCTCAAAGATTTTCTCCATAAACAGAGCAAAATAGTATGAATTTTTTAAATTTGAAATTTTCCATGTAGAATCAAGATAATTTCTCATCTATGTTCTAACTTTAGTTTAAATTATACTTATGTTTAGGGATAGGCCTGGTTTAGTTTTAGATTAGTTAGAATTTTGAAAACCCAAAACTCACAAAAACAAACACAACTAAATTAATGAAAAATTAAAAAAAAAGTATTATTTCTGGAGACAAATTTGAGATTCATAATCAACATTAGCGAATTTCATTTCTAATTTAATAAATTATCGAATAGTGTTATAATTTATTGTTTGACGAAAACCAAGAATTTGTTGTAATTCAAGCCAGATTTGAGCAAAATTTCACAGAAAAAGCAATGCATTTACGATAAATCAAAACTTCTACTTAAAGTAGATGGCGTTTGCTTGAAGTTGATCTTTTGATTCCGAAATTGCTATTGAATCCCTATCATACAATATGACAGTAGCTCCGGCAATGTAAATGCAAATATCTCCAAAAAGTGAAGTATAGTGAAAGTACTCGGTTGCAAAAATGGTTTTGCTGTTGTAACTGTGACACTTATTAAACATTCAGTTTAGGCTGGTTGCAACTTTTGTGTTTTTAACGGACAGGTACAGGAAATTTTTTGGCGGAAAATTATCCGTTTCGTTTTTTTCTGCTATAATGTTAAGGTATAGCAAAGTGTCCTTTTCTTTTAATCCTTTTTTTAACTAAATAGAATGAATGTTTTAATCAAGAACAAAAACAAGGGAGTTTTGAAGAAGTGAATTGGTGCTGAATTGCCGAGTGAAATATTTTTTACTAAAAACAATTTATTTAGAATTAATGAAACAATTGAAAAAGTGGTCAATGTCTTAGCTGACTGTCTTGTTCATTGACTTATCAATAAATCCTTTCAAGATAACAATTTTAACAAACTTGACAATTATAAAAATGCAAAACTTAAATAATTGATAATGTGAAATTGCTTATCTTAAAAATAAGTCAAGCATTATTTATAAGATTGAATATTAAAGAATAGTGGACCCTTCTAGAACCCACTAACTTTTCTCGAACTTGGTTTTAAGTTGCAAGCTTAAACCAACCAATTTGAATCCAATTGCAACGTATATTTATTGACAAATAGCAATTATAATAACTTAATTTATTGTTTTATGAAAGCAAAGAAGTTTGTTAGTTCAAAATGCAAATCATTTACAGAAAATTCAAGAAATCTTACTTAAAGTAGATGGCGTTAGCCTGAAGTTGATCTCTTGATTCTATTTCTAGAGGTAAATTGTGGTGCTTCGGATTTTGAGTTGTTAGAATTTTAAAACCCATTCCAGTTGAAATTTTGTGTATTTGCAAACATGGCGTCAAAACAACGACATAAATGCCACCAATACACCAAGAAAACTTTTGTTGTAACTACTTATGAATAGAATTTGTTCTATTAAAATTTGATTGTCCAGCATGTGACAATGTTTTAGCATGCGTACTCTTATGCGTTAATTTGATTTTTTAATTTATATATTTGTTGGCGTGGTAATTTTACATTGAGCAATAGTAACAATTATTGAGCTAGAAATCTTCCGTGCACTTTAAGAGCATTTAAAAAAATGGAATGTAGCGTTTTACACTGTTTTGCTGAAAAAGTAATTTTGTAGTTTAGCAAAACTATTACATTTTAATTAATTAGTTATTGAGTAAATTACTACAAGACAGAGCAATTTTGTACAACTTTTAGCAAGCCTTCCAACAAGTTGTAAGACCCTAAACCTAATTTATGTATACCTATTGTACTTTTAACTTAACTTAAATTTCTATACTAACCAAGATACTCTAGTGATCTGTACCATTACCATTCGAAAGTCTATATACATTAATAACCTTATGACTCGTATTGTTATAATAATAATCCCTATAATTGATTGTATACTGTAATCCCTATACATATTGTACTATATATTTGACACTCACAAGGATTAGGCAAGAACTGCTAAATTCAGAAAATCCGAAATTTGGCCAAAACACTTGTTTCAGTGAAGAATGAATTGTAAAATATTAATTTTACTCTATGGCTATAAATGCGCGAGAAATTTGAAAAAATGATCCCGACTTTCCAAAACTTCAAAACCTTATGGCATTTTAGCCACGATTTTCAAAGTTTCACGTGGTCCCTAAATTTTCTAAATTTGCTTCACATTGGAACAGGATCAGAGTGGTGAAGGAGCTCCGGAATTTTGTTCCGAACTCCTCCCCACCCCGAATTTCCACTCCCCGTCACCACCAGCTATACAAAATACAATTTCAGAATTAAAATTTAAAAATTTTGAAAAAAAAAACACTATATTTTGAATTTAAAAAAAAATTTATTTTGAATTTCTCTAGAACCAATACTTTGAAACTTTTTCGATTTCTTCGGTCTCGAATCGGTATTCCGCACTTGAAACTTTTTCCTTTAATCCTTGATCTTGAAACTTGATCCAGTATTTCGAACCCAAATCGGTACTTTGAAACGTTTTCATTTTCTTCAGTCTTGAACCGGAAATCCGAACTCAAACCGGTACCTTCAAACATTTTCCCTTTTCTTCGATCTCGAACCGGTATTTTGAACCCAAACCAGTACTGTGAAACATTTTTCACCTTTTTCGATCTCGAATCTGTATTTCACACCCGAACAAGTACTTTGTTCTCACTTTTTTTGAACTCGAACCAGTAATCTGATCTCAAACCGTTAGTTTGAAACTTTTAAAACTTTCATCAGATTCGAACCAGTATTTTGATTTCAAACCGGTACTTTGAAACGTTTTTCACTTTCCTCAATCTTGAACCGGTATCACGGATTCAAACTGGCATTTTGAAACTGTTATCATTTTCAGTTGGTGGGGGGGGGGGGGGNTCAAACTGGCATTTTGAAACTGTTATCATTTTCAGTTGGTGGGGGGGGGAAGGTGGGGGAGGTGCTATGGAGTTACTTGACCCTAAAGTAACCCTACAATATATTTAGGGAACCTTGGTATTTTGAAATTAACTTTGGCAATTTGGTTATTTGTCATTATCAATTAGCTTTTTAATTTTTTTTACTAGCAAAACCGTCATCCGAGTGTACACTCATTCAAGTTTACAAAATTTAGGTTTCAATTAAACTGAGTTAATGCCCACGGCCCGTGGTCCTGAGGGTTAGAACCCTTCTACTAACTTGGATAGGTGCCGTAATCTAATCCCAGAACCAGCACAAAGCACAGTAAAAAAATATGTTGGTGTGAAAGTGGTGACTGAAGACCTGGAAAGTTACGGTCGTGGAGTCTGAACATGGTTCACTGGCCAAAACCACCCTCCCCACTCACTAGCGCACGCAAACATTGACTAGGCCTATCGGCGAATGTCAAAGAGCATCATAAAAACTACGCGCTTGAATGATTCTAATACAATTAACCTCCTTGATCAATACTTCAGAATTTCTGTATTGAATTAGGTTTTCATACCATTAAACATATGTCCAGATATGAGGAGCATGGCCCCTCATGCCCCTCACCCCAAGGCCGTTGCACTGATCCACAAGGTCAGTGCATCTGCCTGCATAGCTTAACTAGGTTAAGCGCTTCAGTTGCACCTAGAGAGCCAATCAAACCTAACCTATCATATCCAAGTAGGAGAGCTCGTCTTTCTTACAATGGTACTTCTGCCAAATTGAACCAATTAGTAAAAAAACAATAGGGATCTAAAAAGTAAAAAGAAAAAACACAACTTTTTTAGCAATTAAAACCAAAAGAAAAGAAAGCCGAAAATGTAAGGCAGCCTCGCAGACGCCAAGGCATTGGTCCATAATTGATCCAAATTCTTCAATAATTTCAAAACAAGATTCCACAACAGAAGATACCGAATACCGGAACCGCGAAAGCACGCCTAGCGACGATTTCAACTTTGAAACTTTGATCGACGACAATTTAGACGATGTGTGGAGGATTCGATCAACGATCCCACGGTATTACCAAAAGTAAACACAAAATCTCCTGAGAAAATGGCACAAATTCCAGCAATAGTAACTACACCCCTCATCATCCAGCAGAATGAGAAAAAAACCAAAATTCAGGAAGGCGCTGACAATTAAAACAGCCACTCAATACTTTACAAGATTTGAAGCTTGAGCGGAAGCTCAAGGATTTGATGACGCACGCAAAAAACGTGAATTTTCCACCGGCGTTGACCACCCGATTGCTGAGCAGTGGTGCTCGGTCTATAATGCCCAAATTAAAAACGGACAAGTGACATGGGAAGCCCTGAAAAACAGCTTTCTAGAACACTGCCCAAATGAGAAATTGGATAAGGACCTGGAACTATATGAGATTGAACAATTCAAACAAGGTGAGAAGGAGTCCTCCGTTGAGCTCCTTCTCAATATGAGATACAGATTCGGAGAAAATTTTGCTAAGTGCGATCAAAAGACATGGTGTAAAGCCACCCTCAAAAATATGACGCACGATGTACGACGTTATGTGAAATACAAAGGAGAACCGGAGACTTACGAGCCACTTCTGAAGACACTGACCAAATACAAGGGCAGCACCGCCCAAGAACTAGATGACATGGAAAAGAAAATAGAGCGTACTGGAACGCTAGCCCCTCAAATTGGAGTCGAGGCACTCACAAATGCTTTGTCCGAGTTAAAAATTCAACTCGTAAGAAATACGGAGGAAATGGACAAATTAAAAAAGTCATTCGCTCAGCAAAAAGATGAGTATCCAGGAAGCAGGCCAAAGTGCGCCATCTGCCACAAGTATGGACACAAGACCGCTGATTGCTACTTTAATCAAGGCTCTAGCAACTACCGTGGAATTGCCTCCAGGGGTTACCGCGATGGTAACTATCAAGGCCATGGTTACTATCATGAATTTCAAAATCAAGACTACGGAGAAGAATACGAACAGAACTATGAGCCTAACCCATGGTCAAATGGAGGAGATGAACGGGATTATGAAAGTGACCAAAATTCATATGGAGAATATGAGCAGGCGTATCATGCAGCCATTGCCGCTTCATCCAATTACGCACAATTCGGCTTCCCTTCGGGAAACCAATAGAGGCGGGTCAAGCACCCGCCCGAAGTCTCAAAAACAATTATCCTCCACCAAAATTCATAACTATGAAATCCTATTTTTCAATAACCAAAAACGGCAATAAGAACAAAGAAATCAAAAAAATGAATGAGATCGAGCTCAAGGAAACGCCGCAAATTAAGAAAGAGGAATTCAAACCCCAACAAAATAACGCAATCCAACCTCGAACCAGAATGCTAGTTCCAATTCAAGCAATTGACACTCAGAAGAACGCCATTATCATTTCTGACACAAATATTTACGACATGCTTCGTCCTCTAATTCTAAGCATGATGACTTGGCCAAATACTAAATTCATTGAAATCATTGACCCAGCAACAGAAGCAAAATTCCTTAATAGTATCATTGGAAAAGAGGAAGAACCTTCACAAAAAATCTCAATGAAAACTAACGCAATTCCCCCACCAGAAAAAATTCAACGGGTCATCGGAAATGGCAACATAAGTCCTGATGACGATACAACCTCTGGAGTGAGAAAGATGCCAAAACCTTCCACTGGTAAACAATTGCAGAAGGCACTTGGACACTTCAATCACTGCCGAAGATATATAAGAGACTATGCAACCAAGATGACTCCACTTCAAGAAGCATTCAATTTCGCCAAAAATTTAACTTTTCAGAAACAAATTCCTGACCGTTCAAGTTGGATTAGAAACCCCATTGAGCAGCCCTTTCGGGATAATGATATAAAACTAGAAAACCGCGATTCATCTTCATCAGGACAGGATTCATCTTCCGCCTCATCCGCATAGGATGAGCCACGACTGTTCACCGTGGAGAAAGAAATTCTGGACCCTTTTGATGGTATGCCTCCAAGAATCCTATATTCAACAATTCACATAAACCAAACCAGAAATCAAGATTAAAAGAGTACTCAACTAGCTTAAAACAAAAGATTTTAAGTTTAAAAAAGGAAAAAAAAGAAGATGGGATCATAACCCACTCAAAAAATAAGCGCAAAATCGGGATCAACAGGGAAGTCGACCCCTGCCTAGAAAGAAAGCAGAAAAACAGGAGATAGAAAATCCCTGAAAATATGTGTACTGCTATTCATGGTTCATACTGAACTGAAATTACTGGGAATTAACCCAGTAACAAATACTGAAGAAATCGAACTCAAGAATTCTACTCATTACTGAAAATTTTCAATCTCAAATGTTGAATCGAGATGTGCCTGGCTTTGTCCAACCGACGCCATCGGTTGGTGTTGTTGCGCAGTCTCTGATCCGACCTTTGACCAAATGGAATATACTGAACATGAACTGACCAATTTAATACCACAATCAACTCATAATACCAGTGACCTGTCATTCAACTAAAAAATCTAACAATCACACAACAAGATGAAACAAACTCTCAAAATACCCCAGAAAAGTCGGTCCCCCAAAACGTGGACGGTAACCCTGTAACTGGTTAGAAAGTAACTTTATCCACCGCAACGTACAGTAGCCCACAACAATGGAGACCAACGTATTCCAGAATAAAAAGAAAATCAGTTCACCTTCGCCAAAGGAGAATCACCACCTATTGGCTAATCAGGTCATTTTCAATCATTCAACTTTCATTCAAAAATTACTCATTCCTACACCAACAATCTACTCAACGGAGAAAGCAAGAGAAAAGGGAAAACTCAAAATTCAAAAATTACTATACTATACGCGAGCAACATTATATAGCGTAAAGGCATTAATTCAAAGGCAAAATATTCAGAGCTGAAAAAGAAGGTTAGCTTCTTCACGCTTACATCTTTTGACGTTTCAGCAGCTACTATGTTAATAGGTTTAACAATTTAAACAATATTTTGAAAAAAAAATTTAAAGCGAGAGCGAATCATTTGAATCATAGGATAAGACATAGACATAGATTATCCAACAGTTATAGGATAAGAAAGATCTAACGTTTTTATAACTTATTCGTAAGTTTTTAAGTTTTAAAACTTTTTTCGAAATTTTTTAGAACTTTTAAAACCTTTTACAAAAATTTGCTGTTATTTGACTAATTTTTCTTAATTTTACTTACAAATTAATCAATTTCAAATGTGAAATCAGCAACATTTGTCGATTGTGATCAAAAATATTGTAAAAATCAATGAAATTTTGCAGTAAGCAATGTAAAACTTAAACTAATCCAACCGGTTTTTCAGTGATTACTAGCAAGAATATTTGAAAATTGAATCAACAATAATTTTTGTCAGCAATTAGAAATTTTTCTTCGCTATTCTTTCCGTGGCCTTTACACATAATGTAGAGTTGAATTAATAAAAAAAATAACATAGGAAATGACCAATTCTTTGTGATTCCTTAGTAAGTTTTATAGTAAGTCACAATTTCGACAATTTTCACAAAAGCGGCAAGCCAAATGCAACAACATTTCAAACTTTACATTTACCCAAATAAAGAATAATTGTGGTCAACCGTGAAAGTACTGTTTTATATATTTTCAGACTTTCGAATGTTTGAGAAAATTTTATATTTTGAGATTTCTCGTGGATTTATAAAACTGTTTTCTTATTAGTTTTTGGGTCTTTTTTGGTAATATTTTTAGAACTATTTATTAGAAACGGTATTTTTAAGATCTTTCTTATCCTATGGCTGATCATATAAGTATAGAAGGATAGCTTAATTGGTTCAATCCTCATTGTTTGGGCACTTATTTCCCGTGTTGCACGTGCAAATTTTTTTATTGTTGTAAACTTGAAAGTTCTAGATTTTTATATCTAGTTAAAAGGCAGTTTATAATTTTGCTAATTTAGCAATTTGAAATTGCGATAAATAATTTAATACTGCAAGTCTACAAATTTTGAACAAACAATTGAAAAAAAAAATCAAAAAAAAATCATTACCAAACGCAATTACAATTCAAAAAGCAAATTTAAAAAAAAATCAAAACAGAACAACGAAATACGCCATTTTTTGTGGTAACGTACTATGTTCTGTAACTTTTGAGAGCATTGAAACTATTGGAGCAAGAGTCTTGCTCGCCGTTTTTGTAAATCTAAATAAGATCGAAATCATTGCCATACGCGATCCGTTTACTTCTTTGTGCCACAACTCCAGTTCCAGAGCATGGCGTTCTCCTGAAATCGAAAGAAATACAATTCAACATAATTGGGTATTAAATATTCTGCGAGTTAGATTTGTCGATTAAAAGTTTGAACTACTCTCAACACAGTATAGTCTCTAAAGCCTGTACTGTTACGCACAGACGCACGCATGCACAGCGTTGGAATTGGTAATTATTATTAAGTACCGTATTTCCTCGCGTATAAGACGCGTCTTTTCTGAGAAATTTCAGACATTTTTCAAAAATAATTGATTTTTTTTTTGGAAACTTAAATTTATTCTAAATTACCCGCCAAAATAGAATAAAATCATTATTTATCTAGTGTAAGCTCATCAAATCCGTCGCCCATGTAAGTCATCTTTTGATCATTCTTTTGATTCCTCGTCTATTTACATTTCGACTTGGGGGCCGCTTTCTTCCTCTGGGTCCGTAGTGGATTTATTTTCCATGATTTCAGAGGCAATGTAACCCAAATTGTCTTTTTCCCCATTATAGCTATGCAATCCAACTTTAGCAAAACCGTTTTTAATTGTGGAACCGTGATCTTACTCCATGCTTTTACAACCCACTCATATTCGCACGGATGCTGAGGTGGCTTTTCTACGGTTACCACCTTTCATTTTTCTCCATAATCAAACGCTTGCCTCGCTTACTCCATACTCTCT
>VYYI01003804.1:0-11471 GCA_021029175.1 Bilobella aurantiaca
CGGCACCTAGGGGAGAGAGACTGATGCTCTAACCTCTTGGGCAACTCCGATTCTCTAGAGCAAAAGGTAATGTTGGCAGTGTTATCCACTGCGCTTGCCAGGGCCTCTTGCTCCAGAGACCTCAACAACTCACTCTTATGCTCTGCGTCACTGTGTGGCGTTATCGCCAAACAGGTTAACAATACATTGCTCTACTCTAGCAATTAAAGTTTGTATGGTTTACTTAAATCTATAACAGATTCATTGTTCGTGTAATTAACCAAGTATGCGTGAGTGTCAAATTCTATATTTAATCAAAATAAAGTGTAGGAATAGTTTTTTTTTGAAAATCGTAAAAGTCGTCAAATAGGAAATAATTTGTGCCTGGTTATGTTGCTTATAATTTCAATAATTAGATTTGCACATGGCTTGAAGGTAAGATATTAAACCTTCCAATGTTTTCAGAAAATCGTATGTTTCATGAACTATTTCAAATAACAAAGGGAATAACGTATCGAGTTGAAGAAAATGGGGATACAGTACATGAATTCAACAAAAACGAATTCGTGTTAATTGGAGAAGGGTAATATCTATCGTAGTATTATAATTTTCTAACTCTTACTTGTACTAACAAACATAATTTTGTCATTTAAGCGATACAATTATGGGTATAGCTATATCAAAAAACAGTCTGGAACAGGTTCTAAAGTGCAGCAACAGCAACAACAAACGAATCCTTCAAAATTACCTTGTAATGAACCAAGATGATACGGAACTCTTTAAAAAGGTGGTAGAGCCAAAATTTGAAGTACTGATTTTTCTCCCTAGCAAGGTAATTATGTGTGGAGATATTGACTTCCTGTCAAATCAAGTGACACATGTAGCATCAATTTGAGTACAATAATGGGAACACGCCATAATTTATGAAGAATACAGTGGACCTCGGCTAGGGTGAATCTCAAGGGAGAGGTAAAACTTGTTCATTCTAGCCGGGGTTCACTCTTTCCGGGGTTGACGATATTACAACGTCAAATGTTTAATTTACGTATTTTTAACAAAGTAATCATGTATCTGGTTTTGTTTACATCCTACGATTTCTTGTTTTCTAATTTTTAACTCTAAAAGTGTCAAAGAGTCACAGACTCTTGCCGCAACTGAAGGGCAGGCCAACTTGTCAAACCGACCATTAATTGGGACATTTTCAGCTACATGCGTACTAAACCATTTGAAAGGAGCAGTGTTTAGCTCAGGATGAGCGCATTTCCGCTTTACGTTAACGTTATGTTAAATTTAAATTAGTCTTTTAATGAAACATTTCTTGTTAATGTAACATTCGTCTTTGGTGTCTTAGCCTAGCCCAGATGTATTTTGAAAGTTTTCTTGAATTTGAGATTTCGTCTTAAGAATGTTTCAAATCGTTGAGCTCCCAATTCCAAATTTAGAACATGTCTTTCCTAGGTACTTTTGCTGCAATATCGAGAAGTACTTCATGACGATCGTTCAGGGTTAAAACCCTTTTCTTGGTTGGCTAACATTCATTTAATTGTAAATAAAGTTAATCAATTGAGAAAATCAGATTAACTTAAAAGTTTAGGTTAACTCAAGCAATGTTAACAAAACTAAAAAAAAACAATTTAAAAATCCCGCCTCTACTTTTTCTCTCAAGCCGAGGTTTCCTCGAGAAGGGATATAAAATTCTTGCTTAAAAACGTTCATTCTATCCGGGGTTTCGTTCTTGCAGAGGTCGTTCTATCCGAGGCTTTTAATACGTAGATCCCTATCTAATTTGAAGGGAAACAAGTTACACGTTCATTCTAGCCGGGGTTCTATTCGAGCCGGGGTCACTCTAGGCGAGGTCCACTGTAATATGTTTGCAAAAAATCAAATAAGTAAAAAAAATCTCAACAAAAAATTTAAGCAGAACTAAAACTTAGCTCATAATTTTCCAGCTTTATTTAATATTAAA
This sequence comes from Bilobella aurantiaca, assembly GCA_021029175.1. NCBI lineage: Eukaryota > Metazoa > Arthropoda > Collembola > Poduromorpha > Neanuridae > Bilobella > Bilobella aurantiaca. The sequence goes on from VYYI01003804.1 coordinate 1,946, forward strand.
CGTTCGAATGTTCCACAATCAAAATCCCAATGTATGTGTTAAATTGGTGAGCTCACTGGAGTTTTGCTACGTTTGCAGACGATTGGCGATGAAAGAATGAACAAAGTATCGTTATGTTTCTTGACTGGTTTGCCATACCGATTAAGCGTTCCAGGTACCTTTAAATTAGGTCAATCTGAAAAATTCTCTTCATCGCTTTGCCGTTGTAATGTAGAAATGCTGGCTAAGAAACTCTTCGTGAAGTTGTGCTAGTTGGGATTGTGGATATGAAAGAGAGGCAAGTTACATGGGAAAGTACTATGCTAGTAACAACAAGCAATTGGAAACACAATTATTTGCTACATTGCACTTCCCAACATACTCCTGACACGTACAAACCATTAACGCCAACTGAAGAAGCCACTTATGTAACTTTTATTCTTCAAGACTGTCTGAAGTCTGTCTAATGTTCTTATTTCCGCTACTTCGTTGACCGTTTTACCACGGTTTGTTTATTCTTAGATTGAAGTCACTGTACAGTCTTAAAAAATCGGATCACTCTGGTCCAGTGAGCATAAAGTTGTCATTTTTTTCATTCTCTCAATAGATGCAAAAGCGCGGAAAAAATGTGTGTGTAAAAACTTGTGAATAGTGTAAGAAGTAAAAATTGACAATTATATTTGGCAACCACAATTCACTAGAAAAGTATCTGGATTTCCGGGAATTAGTTTGCCAAAAACTTAAGCTACCGATCAGGATCCTGGTTACCGGCCATTCCTTGATAATTGTTTTAGTTACCGGAAAAAATCTCCGGTACCGGTAATAGATTGAATAATGTTTAAGTTATCGGAAACCTAATCTAACCTGATTTACGGTGATAAACTAATTGAATTAAACGGTAGCGAAACAAGCACACAATTTTTCAATTTTGAATAAAATACCTGTCCGAAATGGTAACTAAAGTGATTTGCCCCCTTGCCCTAGTTGTTGAAATTCGGCTATGAAGTGTCTGAGAATGCAAATTCCTGATTTCATCCAAAATGCAGTTCCATAAATATAAATTTTGGTTTCAAATGTAAGCTTAGTTTATGTAGAAAAAATAAATAAAAAAAAAAGTAGAAAAAGAATATTACCCGAAGCGTTGAGTCTGAGTTGCGCAAGAGTTACGTAAACCCTAAAATTAGCTAAATTGTCGCGTAAAATTAATTAACACTAATTCAAGACAAAAAAAACATTATTAATATAGTAACATCCTGAAGTAGTTAAACTGACGGCTAAAGCTTAGTCTTATAAAAGTCGAAAGCATATAAATTATCCTAAAGATCACACCACAGTTATAAAAGTAGATTTCATAAATGAAAAATATTTTCTTTATGTAAGAGTGGGAATGGTGGGTAATGTTACAGAAAGGGATGCCGCCAATGGTTATATAATTGAATTCTTTTTAGTAACCGTTGTTATAAAAAAAATCTCATAATAAAATATTATAATAAAAAAGTTGATACATCTGTTGAAAATAAAATTAATGCGGTGAGGCGGTACCTTGACATATCACCGCATTTGTGTAATATGAATAATAGCGTATCATAAAAAGAATCTATATCATAGCTACAATCCAACACATGAAACAATGGTGCCGATTAGTTTAAAGCGGTTCATTCTTAGGATAGATATTTGCAGTTGTATACCTCAAAATTACCATTTAGTAATGTCACCATTATTTTAATATGCAATAATGAGATGGATTGTATGTAACATTAGCCTTCTTTTCCAGAAAGTACTTTTCTATTTAATTAAATAAGTATTTATATACTTTTACATATATCTTTAATATTAGCATTTTAGCAAGTTATTATCTTTTATATAGAATTTATAGTATAAGATCTTATGTACAGCCTTTTTGGTGTGTACAGGAATTAATAAGACACAACTCTCAAAAATTTCCACATGCCCCAAGGCCCGTACTCCGGGGGGTTTTGGCCCTTGTCCTAACTTGGATAGTCGCCGATATCTAATCCCGGCACCAAAACAGTCAGCACAGTAAAAAATGGTAGTGTGGTAGTGGTGAGTGGAGGCTGAACATGGGTCTGTATGCGTAAGTCGGTGCTTAGCCTCTGCCTAAGCAAGAGGCTCCTCGGTGGTCAACCCCACATTCATTGCGAAACAGAAACCATTTAGCTTCAGACGTCGGAACTTCCCAGTTAACTCAACAGGCCGAAACCACCCTCCCCCACTATCTAGGCACACGCAAACATTGACCAGGCCTATAGGCAAATGTCAAAAAACATCAAAAAAAGAAAATTTCCACATGCAATAATTTTCAAGAGTATTGTTAAGTTCATTATTCATCAATCTTTATCCTATTTCTCCAAACTGCAAAAAAAATTATGGACTGAAGGAATGTATTAAGCTAGATGCTGAAAACGACGAAAACAATTCTGAAAAAGAAATTGAGAATTTTGATTCTTTTACAATAGAATTTTCCACCTTGTAATGTACAATGCTTTTGCCTAGAGCAGTGGTAATTAGCTAAACGGGTCCATCTGACTCCGAGAATAATAATATTGCACATGTATCTCATTCATACTGACATCAATGAAGCGTTTCCTGTAAGCTATAAGTACACTGTCGGGAAAACTAGCGCATGTTCCTGTTAGTAGGTAGTCAAGAGTTTTACTATACGGCATGTTATTTAAGGCGATTTGATTTTCATATTCTTTATTACAAATTATTCCCAATCTAAAGAGTTTGTGGTAATGCTGAAGTCTTCATTATACAGTAAAATTGTTATTCAGCAAAGAAATTGTGCTTTTACATTAAATTTCTCATTGATTGAATGAGTAGCGTCACAAGCGAGAGAAATTGTTTTCGTTTTTATTCTACAAACGAAAAACAGAAATTCATTCATAGATTCATCTCTCTAGAAGGCGCTTTTAGTATTGCCTACAGTATTCAACCTACTTGTTTTTAAAAAAAAACATTATTTTAATAATATATTAAAAATATATAAATTTTATACTAGGATTACTAATTTGAATATTATTAGTATTATAATCATCAACTACGGCAAGATAAGTGATAAGATGATTTTGTTGCAACGAAAAAGAAATTCAAGTTAAAATTGGAGTTTTCTTTTGATGGGGTCTAGTTGTTCGGTCGTTAATGTTTTTCCGTTGGCAACCTGAGATTGAGACCCAAAGACATAAAGCACAGACTTGAGGCAGGTTAGCATATCTGCAGGGATATGATAATAAAAATGTATCTAGCTCAAAGCTTGCTTATCTTGAGACGTAAAAATTACTAAAAAGCCAAAAAAAACAGGAAACACAGTTTGGATCGGCCATTTCACTAAATGAATACCAATAAGCAAATAGTTTTTCTTCCAAACTGTGAACATCCATCACAGAATATCTGGGCCTAGTTGTCGAGTGGGTAAAATGAGTACTTTACACAAAATAAACTTGCCGTTTACGTTTGGACGTTTAGCATCTAGAGCTAGCGGAAGAGATGACAGCACTCTTAACGAATTGGGCTGTTGACTGATCAAAATTTATAAAAAACTGCATACAAATTCACATATTGGTATTGATGATTTACTTAATATCAAAGATTGGACTACAACATCGGCAAGGAGAGAAGATTGGCAGTGTATCAAATGTAGTTACTTCATAGGGCCAGACTGTGGCCTGAGCGGTGTGGGTAGTGATACCTCCTCGATTAAAATACATAAACAGAGTTGTTTCTTTTAACTGTAATTTGTAACATTTAAATAATTTTCTACTGTAATTGCTTGTTTTTATGGCTGTACTTCTCCCTATCTCACTGTTTTTTCGTAGTAGTTGCACAAAAATTCTTCCCTTACTTCTCGCCCACCCCCAATGGGCATTCAAAATGCAAAATATACTATTTTAAAATAAAATAGGAGCGTGACCCTTAATCCAAAATAAAGTTTTCCTGTCCTACTACAGGCTTTTCCACTAGTTAAATATAAGATTGAAGAGTGATTCGCTAAAGTTTCCTTGATTTGCAATAAAATGACACTATTGTCCACCCCTAGTTCCGAAGGCTAGCAGCATCCTGGTAACCTGGACAGGTTTTGGACAAGTAAACAAAATGGTGGTTAATACTAGCTTAATAAGTTCGAATAAAAATTTAATGTAACAAAATCATGTTATCTTGCCGTAGTTGACATTATAATATTCTAATAAATAATCCTAGTATAAAAATTATATATTTTTTAAAATATTATTATAATAAAAGTTTTTAAAAACAAGTAGGATGAATGTTGTAGGCAATACTAAAAGCGCCTTCTAGAGAGATGAATCTATGAATGAATTTCTGTTTCTCGTTTGTAGAATAAAAATGAAAACAATTTTTTTCGCTTCTGACGCTACTCGTTCAATCAATGAGAATTCAATGCAAAAACACAATTTCATTGCTGAATAACAACTTTACTGTAGAATGAAGACTTCACAAACCCCACAAACTCTTTAGAGGGGAAATAATTTGTAATTAAAAATATGAAAAGCAAATCGCCTTAAATAAGTGGCCGTATAGTAAAAATCTTGACCTCCTAACAGGTTCATGGGCTAGTTTTCCCGACAGTATACTTATAGCATACAGGAAACGCTTCATTGATGTCAGTATGAATGAGATACCTGTGCAAAATTATTACTCTAAGAGTCAGATAGACCCGTTTAGTTAACACTATTCTTATAACTTTACAATTTCATACCTTTACTGTAAAATAAGTATTCATTTCCTCGGGTTCGCCCACGGCCTGAAGTCCGGGGGTTTGGACACTTGTCCTATTTTGGGTAGGTGCCGAGATCTAATTCCGGAACCAGCACAGGGCACAGTAAAAAAAATGGTGGTGTGGTAGTTGTGAGTGGAAGTTTGAAAAGTTGCGCTTGTGGAGGCTGAAGATGGGTAGTATGCGAAGGGTGGCATTCAGCCTTGGCTTGCTGCTGATGCTCTTCGGTGGTCATAGCACAAACCACATCAACAAAACCCTTGGTGTACATACACAATTATTAATTTAAAATTTAGAACTTCATCGAATTTGCCTTTGAAAAATAAGCTATTTAGTAGCAAAACAAAATAGCGGATTATAACCACATCTTACAATTAATTTAAGTTTAAGAAAATATATGTGTATTACTTTTCAAAGATATGTGATGTAGCTATTGAATGAGCAGGACAATTCAAAAGCTTGCGTATGAAGCCCCATTTTAAAAATTTTCCTTATAAAACTCGACTGTTTCTCAGAACTGTGCTTCAGTATAATCACCGTCAATTATAAAAACTAAAAAGTTAAAGCTAAGTAGTGGTTGCAGTTAACACAATGTACCAAATAAATTTGAAACTGTCACTTATCATTTTGGTCAACCTTTTATTCGTGTTGCGCTGCTCAGGCACATGGACTTTGGAGGTAACATAATTGTAAAGTTAAAGTACTGTAGTGGCTATGTCATATTTTTGTAACAGGAGTTGCAGCGAGGCGAAAGTTTCAGTGTGTACAAAAATCAATTCGAAAATGACCCTCTGTTTACCTATAACAAGAATTCCTTGCTTCCAATTGCTGTTTAGTAAGACAAATATAATTCATACTAATGTTCAGAGTTAAAACTAAATTGTATTTCAACTCCAGCGGCATTAACGGCTATGCAATCCAAGGTTTTGTTGAAAAATTGATGCAAAACAGTGTAGCAGCGGATGAAATGTTTAAACTCTACTACCAACTCACGTTTTACATACCTGGAGACAACGCTGTTCATACTATAGAGCTAGCTCTAAATCTTGAAGGAAAATTTATGTTACTTTTCGGGACTCCGACGGTAATCTCCTCAATGTCTGCTGCTACTCTACTACTAATTAATGCTGACTTAATTAAATTAATATAATATCAATTTTGACTTAAAAGAAAAATTATAAGCTGTCCGCTTTTATTCTAAATAGTGAAGCCCTTTTAAGATATTTTTTTAAATTACAAATTAATTCAGGTTTGCAAGTTTTTTTCCCCTAGTTTGTCACAACATTGCCAATTAATATTAGTGTTAAAAAATAATGAATTTAATTTATTTAAGACGATAGCAATCACTGTTTTCATTATGCAACAGTTCAGTTTTTTTTTTAATTTTAGCGAATACATAAATTATTTCTTAAAGGCATTCTCATAACTTTGTAATTGATGAGGATGACACGAGTATACTAATAAGTACCTTCCTAGTTTTAGCAACCATCTTCTAATATGTGTTTTCTTTATTGCAAATCAAACCCAAGATTGCACACCTACAAGCACTACCACTACTTCCTATTATCAATTAAACCTGCATTTGAATTGAACTTAATGGTTTTACCTATTGGTATTCTTTTAAATAAATGCATATTCAACATGTTTAATAAAACAGGTTACGGTTTAACATGAGATAACCTTATCAATAAATCCAACCAAATTTGTACATTATATTTTAGGACCCAGGAGTGACGGGAAAGGGTGAATTGGTGTTTTACAACGACGAGAGCGACAAAGTAAACGTTGAATGCTTCCATGTTGAAAGAAAATTTCAGTTTCCGTAAGATTTTATTAAGATGTTAATGTGTAAAAAAAACTATGGTTACTATTGTGTAACAGTAAGGCTAATAAATGAGGTATAACTGACAATGAAGCTTTACACCAAGGAATATGCGGTTCTTGACAACGGTTTCAACACCGCAAATCCAAATTTTACACCTATTGTGCTGAACAGTTTATAAAGGTTTTGTAAAGATCCGCTGTTTTATGGTGTAATTTTCAATTGAGAGTTGTTACAAGAATTTCAGGTTGTGAACGACTCAGTATCTGAGCAAGTAACATTATTTTTCATAAGTGTATGTTGTATGCTATTGTAGGTCATTGAAGAATGCAAGTTATGCCGCAGTTGTAAATATGGAAAACCTAAAAAACAAATTCACATGGAATGCTACTTCTAAAGTACTTTTAGAAGAGAAAAATTTGGAGTACAAATTAGAGTGTTTTGCAAATTCAAACATTGGCAATAAAAATGAAATCGACGGTAAAGGTATTGACGCTGGGGAGAAAGCAGGAAACAACTTGCAAACTGAAGATACTGACAATGAAAAAGAAAATTTCCTAGATTTAGCAGGGATACTTCTCTTTGCGCCAATCGAGGAACCAAAAAAACGGCCACCGTTGAAAACCCGCAGCGCTGAAGCGAAGCTGCAAGCTGATGCTAATAAATAACATTCTCAAACAATTTGTATGGTTACTAAACATTGCATTGTTTGAATAAATATGCTTTAGTTCATTTAGTTGATTGTATTTTTGTTGATAATAATTTTGGAGTAGGACACAATTTCATGGATCGTATAAGTTTTGTTAAAAATTAGTTTAAAAGCTGCAACAATAAAAATATACTTTTGAAAAATTAGATTACAGAATCAAATTATATGAAATACTATTTCCGAAAGCAAGACCTTCATCGAGAAAGCAATATTTATGAAATGCAGTTTGATGAGTGAGCCATGGTGATGCGCAAGTGGATGGTGGGCGAAGATATATTCAAGAACATAAATTAGCTCCCTAATTAGCTGATCAAGAAGAAATTATATTGGGACAATTAAATATTTTGGTTTTACGTACCCTGAAGCTAAGCATTACATTTAAATAGTGAAAAAACAGTTCATAATTAGTTCATTCTAATTGGAAATTAGTAAAAATTGATTTTTGGTACATAAATTTTGAACAGGAGGCTCTTATGACATTGAAGTATCTTAACAAGGGTGCCTTAATTGGTTATCTTTAATTAACAATTAGTAAAATTGACTTTTGGAACAATTATATAACATGAAACTGGAGGGTCCTATGACATTGCAACAGCTCAACAAAGGTTCTTAATTAATTGTTAAACTTTAATTAACAATTCATGAAAATTTAAATCTCAAAATTGAGCTTTACATGGAATTTTTTTATTATATATGCACCAGCACAGTAAAGAAAAGTGGCTATGTTGTAGTAGTAAGTGGAAGCCTGCAAAGTTGCGGACGTGGAGGATGAGCTTAGGGTAGTTTGCGTAAGGTGGTGTTCAACTCTACCTGCGCAGAGGCTCCTCTGTGGTCAAATCCCTAATCAACTCACAAGCCGACACCACTCTTTCCCACTAACTTGGCATTATCATGTTGACCAGGCCATAGGCAAACGTCAAATAGCAACAAAAAACCAATTGGACCTAAGCATCTATTTATAGTATTCAAATTTTCGCAAACGAAAAGTTTTATTTTGCAAGTTGTATAATCAAAAGCGGGTTAATATAAAAACAAATTAAATCTTCCACAAAAGTAGAATGAAAGTGTAGTGTACATAATGACAATAGAAGGATCTCGTTATCCAATTCTCAGTGAATTTATTTTGCAAAAGTGATTCTAATAAATTAAAGTTTTAAAGTTTACTAAGGTCAAGGAAGTGTTGCGTAAACTCTAATGTATGAACTCTGCAATTCTGCAACTCAAAATCTTTAAATCATAAGTTAAATGTCACGCCATATATTACAGGAAGGTAATTTAGTTATAGCCTAAACAATTATTAAATTATAATTATAAAAGTTTAATAGTATAAAAGTATGGCAGTAAAGTGTATACGCTTAGCTTGCTTTTAAACAAACTGGGTTTCTAAACATTCCCGACTCTCTTCGAACTTCAACCGGTCTATACAACCTAGTTAGACTTTGTTCAAACCGGTAATTTAAACTCAAAAAAGTATTTGACCTATTCCTTTTTCATTTTTACATTGTCATTGGGCAATGCTAAGTCTCATATAGCTAACTATATGTTATCGGTAATTCAATGTATAATCGGAATTTTCGGCCTACGTTGAAGTCATCTTTCGGCTTCAAATATTTGAATTTGTTTTTATTAATTCAAGCTTCCGATTTTAATTTAACGGCAATTAACGTAACGGCTGTAGCTTGTTTTTCCAACTTCTATGAATATAAACGTATGTTATAATTGAAACATCAGTTAAATCAGTTTGACACTAATTTTTGTTACGCCTAAATGCGGAAATATCAGCTTCGGTTTGACAAATATAAAAAAAAATTCAAATATACCAGCTTGAGAACGTAGCGACTCAAGAAAGCTCCAAATACTTTAAGGCTTTAGAATCTGATGAACGATTTAGGGTCGTTTTCAATGAAACTAGGTATACAGCGTACTGAAATGCCTGATTTGAGTTTGAAATATGTCATCGGGTATTAATTACTAAATAAATATTTAACAAAATATTGGCTTAACTCTAAAGAAAGTCAAGATATCCTAACATTCTAAATTGAAAAAGAACTGTTCAAAAATAAGTGAGATATACGGGTGGGGAATGAAATTGGGATGTATAACAAAATATCCTGAGCACAATAGCGGTTTCACTTGTTGCTAAGGATAAAGTAATCTTATACATAAGCGAAGAGAGGATGCGCACTTTCGTCCAAAGATCGGCAGATTTTCTTCAGCTCATGTTTTTACACTAAGGTGAAATTGCTTAACAAAACAAAGATAT
>VYYI01003805.1:0-11469 GCA_021029175.1 Bilobella aurantiaca
CAAAGTTTCTCGTTCCTCACACACACACACACAAACATACAAGATTTTCTTAACAATTTTTTTCCCGTCAGTAATAGAAGATATACTTTCCGATTTCCGCATGATTTCCCATTGTTATATCCCATATGTGATAACCTTTACAGAGGAGAGGATCCCAATCCCACCACTCCACCGTGAGAGAGTTCTGTGTGTGCGCGCGGGGTCACTCCGTTATAAGGGAGTTGCCCACAGAACCCGGAGGAGAAGGGTTAGTCCTAAGCCCCAATGAGTACAGCAATCATGATGGGATTCCAATTGGGAATTGGCTCAAATCAACGGACGGTGACCGGCGATCGTGTCATCTGATCTAATAGAGATAAGCCCGCAACCACCCATATAAACTCAGGGCGACAGTGAGGGTAGCGAGTGTGGGCGGTGGATATAAACGGTTGGATTCGAGCAATTTCCATAAAGTTCCCTCCATACTAATTGCGACTGTTTGCGCTCTCGCACGTTCAATTTGTAGCCAGGAGCGGGATTGTGTACAGAGGGTCGCTCTGTTTTCCTATTTCCTCTCGTACGTGTGTGGGCGGTGAATTGGGCGGGCATGCGGCACCCATCTCTTTTGTACCCCTGCAAGATCACACGTCTTCCTGTCGCCCTGTATAGAGATTTGCAGGGGTTGACCTAGCCTGGATTTTTTGGTATCTGTGCCTCCAAGGGGCCTTGCATACGGAACCCTTGCGTGGGTGCGTGTAGTATGCATGTGTCTATGTGTACGTGTGTGGGTGCTAATCACTATAAACTACAGGCGACTAACTGTAGTTCGTACAAGCATGTCAGAGCCCACGTGTGTGTGTGTGTGTGTGTGTGTGTGTGTGTGCGTGCGTGTCTGTGCCATATATCACATCATTTTGACGCTCTAGCATCATAGATCCCACCACCAGCAAAAGTCACGGTTTACGACTTACCAAGACATGAGATGGAATGGATTATTAGATGATTACAAAAAGGGCCATAAAGGGTGACATAATGGGGATTACTGTTCACGTTAGCTTCGCGCAAGCGTTAATTGGACATGACTGGGGAGTTAATGTGAAAACCTCACGTCTCACTGGGCTCTCCTACTCCTATTACTCTACTGCTATATTACCATGACACCACACTACTCCTGTCCTATCCGCACATACGCCAACAACCCAGAGGATATATAGTGACTGATCTCACCTCAAATCTCTCGTATACATTATTATTATTATTACAGCATTCTGAGGAAAATCCCCTTGAATCACAACCAAGTTAGCATCATCCGGCTAATGACAACGGGAGATGTGAAACGTGAGCTGGCGCAGAGGCAAATCCACGCAATTTGTCTCATTCTCCATCCCGTTCTTGTCTCTCTCTCTCTCTCTCTCGCTCTCTGTCGGCTAATTACGGCTTTCAACCAGAATGAGAATCCAAGAACGGTCCTCCTATTAAACTTGCAATTAAAGACTTACGCATGGCTGTCAATTCCCTTTGTTTACGTCCCTACCAGTTCAACGAACGAGTGGAATGTACGATCACCAGTGTTTTCGAGCGATGGAACGTGGACGCGGCCAGAGAAACCGTACTACGTACTACTCCGGGTTCCAATTTATAATCTAAAAGATTTTAGGGATTGAGTCACCCCTAGACCCCCTCACATACTTCCCTCGGCAAATATATAGCGTACATATGAACCAAGCGTTATACCCTACTCATTCCAAACCGTTTACCATTTACTCCTTCGGGTTTTTCCCTCCCAGAGAAAATGCATTACTATGAGCCATGATGGGTTGGGACTAAGATGTTACGCATTGTAGGAAGGGGGGGTGGGATGACATGGAAAAATAGCCCAGTACCGGAAGGAATAGGAGAGAAATGGAGCTATATGACTAGTACGACAACGACTCCAACGACCACCACCACTACCATCACTACCAATTCCCACATGTCGCCCCTTCTCCCACCATACAATTCAATCCAACTTATTTCCAGCCTTCAATTTTTCAATTCCAGCAGCAGCCTCCCGAAGCATATTTATACACAAACACATACACGCACACACACACACACACGCATAACACATGCATAGGCGGGGCAGAAGCGTGAAAGGAGGAAAAATTGACTGGAATTTTTCCGGAATAAAAAATACGAGGGGTAAAACTTCTCGCCCGCAGGGACTCCCATATATATATATACACACAAACACACTCATATGAAGGCGTACACACAATAAACACTCAAGTGATCCAGGCATTCATCGCGAAGCTCCTTCACACACACACACACACACACACGCACACACACACACACACATGCACACTCATACGCACAAAAGGCACTTTGAATGGATGGCTTCATACAATTTTTCCTAATGGAATTCCCTCGTTCAACGCCTTCCGCTCCGACACACGGGTAAAGTTGTAGGCGACCACTCGCTGATTCATCACAAAGAAAACTGTGCTGCGCAACATGGTGGTGACAATAATGGTGGTAGTCGTAGTCCTACTGCCCGCACACTTGGAGAGCAACTTCTCCGCAAAACAAATATGACTGAAACAATCCGGCGGCCTGATACTCACAAAAATAATCACAAATGGAAAACTTTGACCGAGTATGTCGTACGGTGCAATACCTCCTTGTGAGGGAATCCTTCATCGTCCGAATCATCAGATTCGGTCAGGCCGACTGGCAATGGGGAACTGACGGCCGGTGACATTTCTTCCAATTTGATTCTTCTCCTCCCCTGAGAGTGAGATCCTTTGAGTCTCTATATAATGTATAGAAGTCTCTCTGTATGAGCTACCGTGCTGCGCGCTCCTCGTGCTCTCTCCCTGTCAGCAGCTTTCCCTCCCTTATGATGATCATCTCACGAAAGTTGCATATATATCATCAATCTCATATCGACCTGAGTCACTGCCTGCACAGGCAGAGGCAGTCAGGAGCAGTGCACTGCAGTGGTCGTAACTTCCGACTCCTATGGAAAGACACTCACAATATCCCTTTGTTTCTTCACAACACTCTCACAGCGTCGATCTGTCGGATCAACTTTTTCTGATTTTCTGTCAATTATTATTATTTTCCACACACATATTATGCATGCGTAATGCGTCGGAAAAGAGGAGGGCTATGATGAGTCTAATGAAGAGAATCTTCCATGATATTTACAATTTTAATGATAATAAAAGAGCGGATTTCCAAACTTCACACAGACTTGGGGGTCTTTCCTTTACAATCACAGGATGGAGACCTTTCAGTTTGAACTGTAATGCTTGACTGGGTTCGAGTGGAAAGCCCCCTTGTCACTTGCCCAACTTCGCCTACGCACATATACACACACACACACGCATACACATGGACTTTTACACTTGGAGGACCCAATACATATCAACTCCAACACAGAAGGATTTTTAATGAAATTTTCAACCAAGTTTTTAATCACTGTCAAAGGACATTCACAAAATCCTCCCGTCTCCAAACTTTGCCGGCGGAATGATAAAAGTTTCAACTTGTAACCTCCTCACGCACACTGTCACCGACCGCCCCACGACGGAACCAAGTCCACCACCGGCACAGCGTATACGAATCCACTGGCAACTCACGTAGCATGCAATGTGCAGTGTTCACATAGACACACACACACACATACACACAATCCAATCCCACTCCTATTACGATTCCCTTTGAACTTTCGTTCCAATTCCAAGTTCAATGTCTCCGTCCCTCTCTCCCTCCTCTGGTGCAGGGAGCAGTCATATATAATATAGAGTTCACCGAAAGAACCGAAAAGCACTCTCACTACTACTGTGGTCGGGCCTGCTACTGTTCGAACTGTGCGAGCTCCGCGGTAAGACTGCACACTGCACCAACCTCTCGGTTCCGTTGTACGACTCGTACAACTACTGACTTTATGCTGTACCGGAGACGCCGCGGGAAAGTTGCGTATACGGACGTGTGGGTAATGGCTATGATGAATCTAGATAACTGACAGACTGGTAAGCTCAAATTAAGGACAAAGTTCCCAACTTTTTACATCCTTTGGCAATAAAAAAAAAGTGGAGAATAGTCTCAAGGGAATCAGGGGTAACCGAGGTTCTTAACGGCTCTCCATCATCCCCGCCTGGTCAGATGTCTACCAGAACCGCAGAAGAGTCTCTTCACTGTACTCTGTCCTGAGATGTCCTTTCAATTTCACGGATCTCTTCCACATCCAACCAGAGATTAAATGTCCTCACATTATGTATTGGCTTGGAGATGGAGCGGAGAAAAAAATTGTTGCGGGGAGAGCATCACATACGCACACAACAGCAAAAAAAAAATCCAGTCACTCAGAGTGGAACATAAGGGAAGACTCCCACGCTCTCATCATCATCAACAACATCACGATCATCTTCGCCCTCCTCCGCGTCGTACTCGTCGTCATCGTCGTCGTCAATCATAAAAAGAGATCACAAGTTTCAAATTGCACGGCAGATTTAGCCATAAGGTATCTTTCAAGTCTGCACATACACATACAGGCACAGTACACTACAAGTCAGTAACTGCTCTCTCAGAGGGATGAACCCTTCATTTTTTTCACACACTCACTCTCACACACACATTCAGTTTCCATTCAGTTGGCCAGGGACCAAATATTATCCAATTATATTCCTCCCCCTTTTAAAGTGATCAACGTAAGGTCCTGTATATGAGGAAATGCTCAGCGTAGCATTTGTTGGAACTCGGACCAACTTAGGCCTTCCATTCTATTATTCCCCATATTCACCCTTAATACTTGGCTCAGCACTATTATTGCAGCACTTCGTGTCTATCTGTGTGCAATGGGAGAAAAGAATGAGTCACCATCACCGCACACAAACTTTTCCACACTTATTATTCTCAACAATAACTTTCTTCGCAGTGTAGTACGCACATTGGAATCAAAGCGGAAATCGGAAAGTATATCTTCTATTACTGACGGGAAAAAAATTGTTAAGAAAATCTTGTATGTTTGTGTGTGTGTGTGTGAGGAACGAGAAACTTTGGATGCGTCAACCACTGACTGATATATGCTATGTGCTTCGAGTACTAGCTCGTAAAAATTTCCCAACTCAACTCACAAACTCCTGGTTGAGAGTCGGAGTAGAGAATGAAAGGGAGAATGCGGAGTGCGGCGAGGAGCCGTTTCGGAAGCTATGTGCAGACTGTGGGAAGGAGAGTGGAGGGTGAAAAATAAAATGCACATTGCACTTCCTTCCAGAGTACGGGAGATGAGGACATGTACAGGGAGCCTTTATGTAACCAAAAAGCCAGGATTAGATTCCTCGTACACATTACATGTGGGCTCCATTGTGGGGATGGCGGAGTGTATATGCCGTGCGGGAGGAATGAGTCATCGCTCCGGAGAGAGAGAGAGAGAGAGAAGACGGAGGGACAGGGGAACCCGGGTGGATGGAATTGCTCTCCCTCTTCCTTATATACTACTGTGCTATGCTACCCGTATGAAACTGCAGGACCGGAGCTAATGTCTTTCCCCTCTTCCCATTATAATATGTACATAGGAGAGGGGCATCACACTCGGACGGTGGCGGAATAGGGAAAGAAAAACTAGCCCTGGAGCTATGTAGCTAGGCAGAGTGCGGAGACGTCGGGCTGAAATCTCTTTGGGAATTTCCAAGACAAACGCTATGGAATGGGATGGAGAGGAGCATTGGATGAGTTGAGGGGGCTGGAAGTGACAACGTACTAGTCTATTCGGTGAGGGGGACGACGACGACGACCACCACCACCTTCGTAATTATTATTGGGATCCATTATTGCTCCCATGTATTTTTATATGTGCACTCCGGTATATCTATATACGCATGTGTATGCGTGTACCGAGCGTGGTCAGGTTATGGGCTTGTCGCGCGGCGGGGCTATGAGTTTCACGGGTTCAGAACCGGCGGAGGTCACGTAAGAGGATACTATGGTGCATTCCCACAGCAGTACATATGTGCATGGATGCGTGTGCAGGGACTCTCTTCTCCTCCTCCACTACCACTGCTTGCTACTACCCGGATTCAACTTTGTTTAAGTGCTCCGGTAAGTGTGAGTGACGGTGTTGGAACGTGTGGCTCCGGGTGTTACAGGGAGTCTGCTGCTGCGGTGCAATGCGTTCGGGCTCCGCCAATAATGCCTTTTCCTGTGTACTAGTGGGGATATGGGGAGGACTGCGTGCAATTTAAGTGCGTGTGCCAATGTCCGCCGGAGTGTGTAAAGTTGCTCAATGTGTGTGTGTGTGTGCACTTTACATGTCTGACTGCTTCCACGTCCGTGTCTACGAGCTTGTGCTTGTACTTGTGTGTCAGGGCGTTATGTGACCATGTGTTTAAATGTGTGTTCTTGTGAGCGTTGGTGTGCGTATGCGTGTGTGTGTGTGTGTGTGTGTGTGTGTGTGTGTGTGCTTGTTTAAGTGCGTGTATGTTTTGACGAGAGCGTCTATCTAATAAGCTCGCGTCTGTTTACGCCCAATGTTTCCAGCCCAACTGTTCCTATCCATAGGTTCTACTGCTACTACCTCCATCCCATATCTCACGGCTCAGTGTGTGTGTGTGTGTGTGTGTGTGTGTGTGTGTACTATTACGCTACGAACCAGCCGTCCTCCTAAAGTCTGGCAAAGTATTTTAAGTCCTCTCCAAAACTTATCGATAGGGAAGGCGATGACGGAGTGAAAGTGCAGCATGACAGCGTGGAGCATTCAACCGTCCAACATTCGTCCATAGTGAAGCATGCACATGGACGCACATCGTCACACTGCCTGCATCCCCACACACACACACGCACAAAGGCACACGCACACTCCTTCCCCATACATGAACAGCTGAAAACTGGCTCTGAAAATAGCACTTCTCTCCTTGTTTCGATTTTGAGCTCAACCAGGAATTTCCTCCCGTCACTATCGCCACCAACACTATCACCATCTTCATCCTTTTTACTCACTCTCGAGATTTCTATACAGCCCATGGAGTCACCCCTCCCCCGCCTGTCCTCCTCAACACATATAGAACAACACATGTCAACAACTCGTGTGTGTGAGGCGTATACATAGAACTTCCTGTTCAGCCTCCTTGAAATTGACAGGGCTCTCTCCAGTCCAACATACTCTCTAAAAGGACACTCTCAATTGCCAGGAACTCTGTACAATTCCTCCCAAAACTCCAGCAGCAACACACACTCGCACGCCCTTCCTCCCAATTACCTCAAAAATACCATGTCTACAAGGAGTCAAATCCACGGGCCATTTCCCCATAATGAAATTTTTTCAAAGTTGAAGCAAAACACACGTTTCCAGTTTTCCACGAGTTGAGTTGAGTCCGTCATACTTTTTGGCGCAGTTTCTATTAGCGTGATGCCTCAATGCCCAGCTCAACGCAGTTTGTTTCACTTGAACCACAGTGCTGAGCACAACGAAAAGTTTTTTTTTTTTTGAACTTGAACCACGACGCCCATCCCAAAGGACGGCACTGTGAGAACGGAAGACAAGGCTGTGGGCTTTGTTAAGAATTGTCCAAGTTGTCGCAGCGTTGACAATAGAGGAAGTCAGAGGGAAAAAACAGACGTTTAATTGAAAACCAGACACGTCCCCTTGTACAGCGCGTGTACACCCCATCATGATTCCGTTCCCATTCATTACGAGCTCATTGCCACATAATAGAGGCGGAGGAGCGCGGCTCGGCCATTTGTAACCCATCCCGCAGACATGCTCCAGACATGCTCTCGTACAAGTTAAAGAAGCGTCTAATCAAATCAGATTAGACTGAACCCCTGGAAATGCTTCGCATTTCGCTCCTCATCATCAGCCTACACATACTACTACACAAACCCTCACACTCATCCCTTGTATTCTAATCCCATACATATATACATGATCGCACTTGTACATAGATGTTGTTCTCCCCTCCAAGCAACCCCTTCCCCTCCATCCTCCTCGTACCAGAGCTGGTTGGAGGACCAATAAAGAAGCCATCAAGAAATTCGTATGGTGACGCTAATATTCCATCTTCCATTCCAGCCACAAATAGAAACCGCAAACAGAGCAGCCGTTAATCCATCCCATTCCCCATTAAAACTCCACATTAGTCACTCTCCTGACATTACCAGACCATGATACCGTCGTAGTTATAGTAGTGGTAGTGGTAGTAGTAGTAGTAGTGAAGTGGTAAGGAAAGATTCTGTCGGATCAGAACGATGAGGTGGTGGTGCATACGAGTCGACTGGTTGTCGGAGGAAAAACGTGGGAACTTTGCCAGCCTAGATCTCTGAATGAATCAGACAAACGTAGGGAAATACATGCATATAAACACACTAGTGACTCATTCCCCATGAGCAGTATTGTGTAAACTAATAAACCGGGTGACCCTAATGACCAGGAGGCATCAGCCCCACATTTACACCCATACCCAACCGCATGGCACCCTACAAACAACCCTTTCACTCGCCTAAATGGAGGAAGTCACGGAAGCCACATGACTCCCCCAACTCCCCATATAGTGCTCTTCGTTTGTACACTCGCACTGTACTGCTCTATCACGCTAATATATTACAAGATTCAAGGGTTCATAATTCAATTTCCCGATTATGTAAATGAGCAGGCTAAACGTGAGGTTTGGTAGTGGCGGCTGGGAGCTCAAGTCAACTCAACCCGCGGCTTCTCACTCTTCAAAACACTGCAGTACACTTGCACACACGCATGTATACGCACACACACACACACACACACTTGCACATGCACACACGCATCATATGCACCCATGCATACACACAACCGTATGCACGCACACACATTCCTTTTAGGCTCACGCAACTTGAGATGAAACCCACATTTTACACTCACCATGCTTGAAATTAGCCTCTGCCTGCGAGAAGGACACTCAAACAAGGGAATCCAATCAGCAAGTAATTCCAGACATTTTCTCCATTCAAATTCCCTCGGATTTGTCTCAAGATGAAAGAGACTGATGGTTAGATGAGGATGAGTTGGGGAGAGATGAGGAGAAGAAAAAATGAAGTGTGGAGGTTTCCCCATTTCTGTAAAATAATAAAAGGGAAAAGAAGAGCGTTCCCGCAGACATTTTTATGACATATTCGGAGGGAATTCCCCATTCTCCTCCCTTGGAAGTTCCAGCAGGCGGTGCGGGAGTTACATATGCACAATAATCTTCCACGATAGTATGAAGAGAAAGTTGATGTTAATGAAAAAAACGTAATTGCGACTTTGACCCTCCCTCCATCTCCATTAGAATGATCGTCACCCTGAATTCATACGAACAATAATCGTTGGTTATCACATACTTTGTCTCTCTCTCTCTCTCTCTATGTGCATAGTAGAGTTGTGATGGTGATGATGTGGTGGAGGAGGAGGAGGTGGAGGAGGATAAGGAGCAAACTTGTTTGTTGGCAAACGTGGATAGGGAGGAGGAGGGTAACTATGTGTATGTGTGTGAGAGAGAGAGAGAGTAAATTACGGGGAGGTCCGTACGTACATAAGTTATCTGACGTTTCGCTAGAGTGTGTTGCATCGCCTCCGCCCCAGTAGTAAAAACATGGGATTGCAGTTGCATTCACCAAATAAAATCCCTCATTCATGACAACATCATTAAGCCATAAAGTTGTGCACGTTTCTTCACTCACTTCTTCTCCTTCTCCTTCTTCTGTCTCACTTCTCGTCGTCCTTTTTCCTCATTCTCTTTTCTTTCTGATTCTCCACACATCGTCTTATATGTGACTGTGTGTGTGTGTGTGTGTGTGTGTGTGTGTGTGTGTGTGTGGAAGACAGAAGAAGACGAGGGAGGGAAAAAATCCCCGAGTCATAAACCGGAGGGAGTCCTTCCTAAATCCTCTCCCATATAGTTCCCTTCCGTGTCCTGTCATCCATTTGGAATCAGGCTCTAAGGCTGGATTTTTCTTTAGGGGTATAAGAAAATGCGAGTCAAAATGAAGTAAAAAAAAGTTGAAAATACTTTCTTGCAAACTCACACAATAGTTTCACATAGGCAGAATGAAGAGGTCGACGGTGGATTTGGAGTTGGTTATGTGCGCGGAGGATCCCTCCACATATATTTATATGTGTACGGAAGTTACCCCGGCGGGTAGGGTTAACTTTTTGAAATTTCATCTGCTCCATGGTTCACAAATATGTAAAAATGTTTTGCTTGTACCGCCCATACTGCCGCCCCCAAAAGGGAGTTCACTTGTAAAGTGAGAAGGGTAATCCGGGCAGATTTAGCAACTGCATATACAGGACTCAACTTGCAAATGGACCTGGCATGCGTGGCGGGGATTGGGGAGCTACATGGTGAGGGGGGGTTCCTTGGTGAGGGAGCGTGAAAAATTCAAAGCATCCTAAACTCGCCTCACAGTCAGTGCCAACTGACAGAATTTAGGGTCATTCAAGCGGAGGAGAAGTGGTGGAGAACTGTATTGCGTGGGGTAAAGCGGCCGGCCGCTGGGAGAGTAAACTGTACATACTAGGAGGTGCATATGTGAAGTGGATGGAATCAAACATGACATCTCCTCCAAGGAATGGTGGTGCATAAAGTGTGTGCAGCAGAGTGATGTTTGTTATTTCCGCAACGGATTGACGTGGACGGATGTCACAATTATTATTATTATTATTGTGAGAGAAGAGCTCCCCTTTCAAGGGCAACAAAATAAGAACGTAACAGTGGAAAGGAGAGGAGGGGAACCGTTGGGGAACGAAGGTGAAATGAATGATTAAAGAGTAAAAATATGCCATCGGGTTGCAATCACTGTTTCGGTTCCAACCGGATCTGAACCGGCACACAGTTCGGAGCTACAGGAATCAAGTCATCCCGAAACTACTCGTCTCGAAGGAGGATTGAAAATTCTGATTTACATCACGTCATAATAAAAATTGCTTTCATCCGACACTTTATCGGTAGGCTACCGGAATTTATCCCACGCCATTGATGGTGCAATACATTGTAAGCAACACAGTATACACACAAGGTGTCTTTCAACTACTGCCACTGGGGGCGTTTGCATACTAAAACGTTCCGGAAATTTACCGTAACTGTTTGCCTGTGTCGGAAAAAACGGGTGCATTTCTTTTCTGGTTTTTGAACATAAAGATTACAATCATCACTAAATAAATAAAACAGCTCCAAAAAAATCCCAATAGTATATTACAAAAATTATGCTTAAATTGTTTCCGACACACTTCGAAAAACCTCCACCGGTTCTCCAATTTAAAAAAATTAGCAATTTAGAAATTATAGCAATTTAAAAAACAGCTATAAAATTTTATAACCCTCAAGAAACCAAGAAAACCAAAAAAGAAACACCAAGAAACCTGAAATTACCGATATGAACAGTACCGGTTCAACCGTAGCACGGCCCGGTTCCCACCAAACTCTCAAAAGCTTTTCCATTAGAAAAGCCTGAAAGATGAACTACCAAGACGAATGAGGGAAGACATCTGTGTGC
>VYYI01003806.1:0-11464 GCA_021029175.1 Bilobella aurantiaca
AAGAGAAAATACAGGACTTACTTCCGCTACTGCTTTGCACCAAATATCTCCTACTTCCTCATCGGTCGTCGAAACTTCATCTGAAAGTGTGTAAAGCTCTTCCAGATAGCCCATTGCTGTAAGTTTACCTTTCCATTTTGGTAACGCTGCAAATATGACGCTATGTCCGCGATCTCTTAGTTCAGAAGCTATGCCAAAGCAGGCGTTGAAGTGGCCCATTGCATCCACAGGAAGGAACAAGATCTTCAACTTTTCTTTCATTTTGAAACTTATGAAGCTCTAGAAATAAATAGTCAATAACATTTTACTCTTTATGAAACTGTAACTGCTACAATGAAAAATACTAAATCTTCGACCACGTCCAACAAAACGGAAAATATTTGTAGATTCCTGAATTTGTAATATTTTGTATTCAATGATGAAAATAACGAACCTGAAACGCTTAAAGCAGTTCGTTCTTAAAGCTCGTTCAGTTAAAATATATTTCGGCCCTGAACTGAAATTTAGATATGTATCTTTAGAAAGTAGTTACGAGCACTCAGAGACAAATGGGCTTCTAAACATTCAAAGCGGTGATGGCTTTGTGTAAAGTTAAGGTCTAAACCATATTTGTTAAAGTACTAAAGTACTTAAAAGTAAAGTCTAAAGCACCTTATCAGCTGAAGTTTAATTGTATCTATCTTGGGTAATCTCTTAGTATAAACTCACAGAAACTTTCCATTGTTGTTAAAACGTAACTAGTTTTAGAAGTGACTAGAATGGACTAAAATCAATTTCTCAAATATTCTTCAATACCTTAAATTTGCATAGGCGATACTTGTAAATAGTGAAGGCTTTTTATTTTATTCTAGATTCGGTAATGTTATGTTATCAAATACATTTAATTAATGAGGAAATGAACCATTAAATATAAGCAAGATGAAACAGAAAATTTTCACAGTTCAAAAAAAGTGTAGTATTTTGTACAGTTATGTGAGTTTTAGAGAACACGTTTTTACATTTGACATTTATGAACTAATATTAATACACGGAAATGTAATACACTTCCATATTAACGATAGAAATTTGTTGCTTGCTAATTTATCACTTCTCGATATTGTGGGATACAGGATGCATTTTTGCAACTTCCTCCACCAAATCCGCCGCTCGAGATTGGCTATTCGATGCCTGAATTCTCTTTGAAATGCTAATCATTCTCCTTTCCAGCAATGCGTCTCCCAGTAACGTTTCTATGGCATCCAGTAGTTCTTCCTCGGTAACCTTGTACGGATGAAATTGGAGTCCAAGCCCAGTTTCGAATATACGTTGAGCATTATCTCCTTGGTCAAACAGCAGCGGTAGAACTAGAAGGCGTTTTCCGAAGTAGAAGGATTCCGTAACCGTGTTGTTTCCTCCGTGCGTAATCACCAAGTCAACCAAAGGAATGATGCTTAACTGAGGAACATCGTTCTTTCCCCACATGTTATCTCCCAACGGAATTTCGTCTCCACGTGGACCTACATTTAGCAAGGTTGAAATTTATTCTAAAATATATTTGCATACAAGAACAACCTCAACATACAGAAGGTTTGCTGGGGTTACAGGAGCAGCAATGTTTAAATGATGAATATTATGGCTAATAAAGTAGTATCTTCTCAAACAGTGAAATTGCTATTTGTTGAGATATGTAATACACCTTTTAATTAATTATTAACATAATAGGAAATGCTACTATTAATATAAAAATGGTTACCTTTGGAAACAATGAATCTGTTGGGTGATTTTGAAAGAATTCCAATTAGCGTCTTCATCAGGCCTACTTCGATACTACCGATAGTACCCATCGAAAAGTAAATCAATTTTCCAGCGCCCTCCTTAATTTTTTCCGGAACTTCAAATTGTACCGAATCCGATCGCACAAATGTATCAAAACGATAGAAATTTGGTGGATTCGATCGAAATGCAGTATAATCCAGTTCGAGTGGATACATGTACATATTAGCATAGGGAGAGTGATCCATCATATATGGGAATCTTGTCTTAAATTCTCGACTTCCGATACTAACGAGCCATTGATTGTACTCTTGTTCTAGGTCTTTGTACACTTCTGATACTTTATCCTCCCAATCTTTCCATTCGGTTCTATCGCCGTCAGTTGCGTAGCCTGCGTAAGGAGGAGGAACGTTTTCTCTAGAAATGCTAAGAGGCGTAACTGATATTGAAGAAATCCATGGAATGCCTGAAAAAAAAAGCATATCATAACATATTACTTGTGATTTGTTTTACTGGTGTGTCTGTCCATATGACAACATAGCTAACTCAAATATGTCAAACTCAAATAATCACTATTATAATTTACATAATCTATCATATGTCTTTTAACATAGCTAACCTGCTTCCATTAGCGCTGGAACGTGGAGAAACATATCCAAGATAATAACGTCTGGTTCAGTTCTCTTTACAATTTCCTTCATTTGGTTATGCAAGTATTTAACGTTGTTTGTTACTTCTCTAAACATTGGTAGATAGAAATTTTCGTGTGCTTCTATTGGCGGAAGTAAGAAAACTGGAGCAACTTTAGTAATCATTTCGCCCCACCTTTCGCCGGCTGGTCGATCAGTGCTTACTACTTCATCGGAAACGGAATAAATTTCTTCTGCAAAGCCCTGAGCCTCAAGTTTCCCTTTCCAGTTTGGCGTAGCTGCAAAAGTTACGCTATGCCCACGGTCACGTAACACGGAGGCAACGCCAATACATGCGTTAAAATGACCCACGCCATCAATCGGTACAACCAAAACTTTCAACTTTGACATATTTTGAAGAAGAAAAACTGGCTGAGAGAATACAATGTTCAATTCATAAAGCGAAAAATACTGCGAAACTAGGATACTACTGATGGTAGAACAGGACTACGAAAAGTATTTTTATTTGAAAGTCATTTAATCAGCGTGATTTTGGAAAGTATATTTTTGTCTTATCACCATGTCACGAGGAGTGAAACATTTTTTCCAGATGAATTGGCAATCGTGCTTTTAGTCATACGGTCACTTTTGAGTAAATAATTGAGGCCTTATAGCTCTATTAATCTGTAAAAGCCATACAACAACATTTTCATATCCCCGATAAATGTTACATTATGAAACAACTTCTTTGCAAAAAAAAAAGTTGAGATTAGTAGTTGAGCGTTGATTACAAAAAGCACTGTCTACGCCATCATGACACTCCTAACATAAATACAATTGAAGCTTTTTAGTGTAAATTTTAGTTTTTATTGAAGTGGTTGAACTTTTTTTTCCTCATAAATTTTATAAAGCTTTTTTTTCAAACTTTAGACCACTAAATTATGTTTGTCAATTATGCTTACCCTAATGCACGTGGCCTTGTCCCATTTGCATCGCAATTCTCTCGAAATTGTAATTTGCAATTTGTAAATAATGTTCTGGTAGAAAAAAAAGTAGCCTTGAAGCGTTATTGTATTTTATATATAATTGAATCTACTTAAGTGTTTATGGCCTTCAAACATTTGAAGGTTTTAAAAACAATTGGGATGAAATCTATTGTTTCATCGCCTACCGCATATACATTAGTGCGATATAAAATTGATATACATAGCCTTGGTATCATTTTTATCTAAAGGCATTAAATTTTTAAAATTCTATTTTTCTTCTAAAGCTAAGTTCCTTGGATTACACTGTTAGGCACTTTGCAGGCACTCAGGTTTAATGAAATGAAAATGTTTTTTTTAACTAGACCTGCATAAACTCAAAAATATTCTAAAAATTGTCTTTATTTTTTGTTTTTTTAGGACTACTAAGTTCCTAGTGAAATGATAGCAAAGGAGACTATACGAATCATAAGTTTTAGCACTTGGTTGGGTAATTTATTTTTTTTAATTCCTTTGAGTTTTGATATGAGAAAAGTTAGGTTTAAACACACGAGCAACTGGGGAATATTTGCAAAAATTAAGTTTCCAATCTGGAAACTTGTCGTAGTATTTTGTATTTCAACGCAGGTAATTGCCGCTGCCCACTTTGTAATTATATCTACCCTCGAGAACTTGCCTGCGGAAGAAATATTTCTAATTATTTGTTTCTCCTGTATTTTTGGCCTGGGATTGATCTTGGAACATTTCTACTTAACCCGCTTAGACAGAGCTCTCTTCGTCGTAAACAGCTATTTGGCTTACGATGAAAAATATCGTAAGAATTGTCATTAGTTTTTAGAAAGTTAATTGAACAAACGGTGGAAAGTACATGAATTGCACCAAAAACAGTCGGAAGTGTTTCTTGTACTTTAGCACAACTTAAATAGTAAATTTATTTTGCTTTGATAATCTTGCTATGCAACATTAATTTGGATTTACTTAAAAGTACCTTGTAATACATAGAAATGATTTAGTTTTACAAAAACCAAACACGGAATTATGAATCATATTCTTATTATTTTTAACGTTAATACAAGAATGAGTTATATACAAATCGGTTACACTAATTACAATAAATAATTTTACAATTCTGAACATTTCATGGTTCATGGAATAAATATTTTGTGTATTGACTTAGAAGCAATGAATACATTTAATATTGGTCGCTTTTAAAAAATTGTTTTCACTTTCATATTTTCGTTGAACTTGTACTGTAAGCATCATTTCTAAACAATTACTGATTGCTTCTAAGCTGTTTCAAATTTGTAAAATACATATGTTTACTTCTAGAGCTGGTATTTCGTGTCCGACCTCCAGAAAAAGACGGTATTGGTAAAATTTTGAAGGTTCTGATTGTACTGGTGGTTCTTTCTCCATTCGTTGAAATACCAGGATTCTTCCTCTTCTTTTCCTCGGAATTAGTTTTCATGAAATTTTTCTTGTGGATTCTTTCACCACTTCCGTACCATATTCTTCTGCTTTCACTTTTTATTAGTGGTATTTCATCCGTGCTTTGGACACATTGTCTCATGTTCTGCATCATATCCATGATTTGCGTCGATTGCTGCACAACTAAGTGGATACAAGATCGAAATAGACGGTAAGGTGAAGTTCAGTGTTACTATATCATTCACAAAGCCTTTCAAGAATTTAAGAGTGTTAAATTTTGAAAAGTTCAAATGTTTTCACATTAGGAACTGTTTTATTTTAGTAGACGTACTATTTTTTTTCCATTGACAAAACTGATCGTGTGTGCATACTAATTGCATTTAATAATCTTAATAGAACAATCAGTGCCTTAGTGGTTGTAAAACTCTAACTTAAATGTGTAATCAAAAAAAAATTAGGTAACAAATTTGGCATCCTGCTTGTTTGATTACGTAAATAATTCCTTTATAAAACTGAAATAGGAAGCTAGGGAGCGCTTCTTTGCTCCCTGGAAAGTCAATTAACTTAAGCCAAACATAGCCCGTCCTGGGAAAGAATGGCCCTGATATAAAAAAAAAAAAAAAAATTTAGACTACACAGATTTGTTTGTTTTTGTTTTCCTAAACATAAGTATTTGAAACTATTCTGTTAGAAACAAAAAACCGCTTCACAAGTCTTAGAGAAAAAACAATTATCGATGTTTAATAAAATTATTGAAAATACGTATATTCTTCTTGATCACTGTAAAAAACAGGCAATAACTCAAACAACTAATAAGCAAAAATGGGGAAACGATTTTTATCAATTTATTCAAAATTTCAGTTATTTAAGAAATACTAATATTTACCCAAATAATTCAAGGTTTTTGCGGCGTTTTGCACAAAATTTACAATAATAAGCAGAATTTGCTGAAAAACTAGTAAAAAACTACTAGCAAAAATAATAAATCTTACGCTTTAGTCTTGTTTACAATATGACTATTATATAAAATAGTTCCTTCACCTTATGTATCATGCAAAACAGCATACATATTGGAATATAATCGTTGTGAATGAATGCCCCTAATCACACTGTTTAAAAAAATTACTAATTTACTCCCAACTATTTATTATATAAATTTCCGTGAAAACCGAATTTTTCAAATGAGAATTTGAAAAATTGAATCCGGACTTTCAAAAAACAACAACTTTTTTCTTGCTACTTCTAATTATGAGAGACACTTAGACTTCAATTGAAATAAAATAAATTCATTTGTAAAATTACGTTGTAATCAAGGAAGAAATTTTTTTACAGCTGCAATTGAAAGCTCCACACAGATCCACTCTTACAGTACTAACTCAGAAAATACCAGCTAAAACATATAACATGTAGTAAATCACTCATGTTTTGCAGCTAGAGCGTCACTTTGTAGCAAAAATTGTCATATATAGTTAAATATTCACATTTCTTGTAATTACTTGAGCCAATATTTTGACCATTTTAGCAAATATTTCAATAAATATATTATAAGTATTTCTGCCATTTCTGCTAATAAGCAACTAAGAAACTTGCATTTCTTAAAAGTTATTTGTATCATTTTACCAGTCTGGAGCATGAAATCACAAAATTGAATTAAAACCGGTTTTTAAAATCTCTTGAAACTAATTTCAGGGCTAAAGTTGGTGAAATTTCACGTGCATGTGACGTGGAGATATTCTACCGAACTGTACAATTGCTGCATGCGGCTGCCAACTCAATTGTAAACGTCGTAACTCCTGCATCTCAAATTATTGGCTCACTAATTCAAATCACGGTTGCATTCTGGCTCATAACTTTACACAGCACGGTGAACCATTACACTGGAGTGCTATTTCTTTTAATAGGAGTTACGACATTTTTTCTCTTCTACTTTATTACGGGTCTCCTTTCAAAGGCCAGAATTGTCTCAAGCGAATTTCCAAAAGTTCACTACAAAATTTTGAGAAGGCAATTTCGAAGATCATGTCCTGACCTGAAGTGGAAAATTGGAAGTGTTTATACCATCAAAAGAAATACATACCTGATTATTCTGAAGAATTTTGTTTTTCGCTCCATCATCCGCCTCATGTTAACTTTTAGGTAATTAATTTTAGGTTATTACTCCACGATCATTTTTTAGTCTAAATTTTAGGATTCTTCTCATTTGTAAAATTATTTGTTTATGGCAAATTATTGCGCAAGATTGCCGAAATGCTAAAAAATTGCTACATTTGCTTAATGTTTTCACAATCACACGATAAAATATTATCTTAGTAAAGTATAGAATTATACTTAATCACATAACCTTAACCGCCAAAATAAAACAAAATGTCATGATCATCAATTTTTTTTGTGAAGCTAAATAAACTTGTGGTGTACCGTAATTAGTTAGCTTAATTAATAGACGAAATTATCTGTAATAATTTATTGTCTACTTTGAGGTAACCTTTAAATAGTTTTAATTGATATGAAATAAAACACTTGGTAAACGACTTCCATAAGGGAAGGTTCTGAGTCTTGTCTGTCGCTGAAAACTGTTCAGTTTGTTTAGTCTACTACACATGGTTTAGTTGATACTGGTCGTTGAATTTCAACCTGTTTAATTTAATGACCCTACATGCACAGTTTGACTTCTGATTAATTTTAATTCTGGAAACTGGTTTATCAGGAGTAAATTATTTTCCTTAATTACCAAGACGCGTCAGAAATAAATGTATGAATGCCAATAATTGACCAGCAGGTACCGTGCACTAAGGTTGGTTTTTCCCGACAAAGGTGGAGGGTGTTATTGTACTAGATTCACCATTTACCCATGAAATATCCATTAAATTTTGCAAATTTCTATTGTCTTTAAAGCATAAGCAAGTAGACCTTAGTTTGTAATTTGGTTGCCAATTAACCCTGAGTTTTTATTTTCAACTCCAATTGCAATTCCCTTGCTTATGCTTATAATACATAAGTAAGTAAATTTCTCGTCGCAATTTCATCATCGAAAATGACAGAGGCGCAAACATTGAATGGTTTCCATTTCCAAGGAGATTTTGATCCCAAAATGTCTGAATCGAGCACTGGATCGAAGACGAATTTTGAGCCAAAGTCCTCTATTGTGTTTGGACAGCAAGAATTGAGCATTGAAGACGTATGGAACGTGTCACATCAAACTTTGGCTGTGAAGTTGTCGCAAAATCCAGAATACCGTGACAAAATTGAATCGGGTCACGAAACTATCAAGAATCTTTTGGCAGAGGGCCACATCATATATGGCGTCAATACGGGCTATGGCAACAATTGCTCAGTGTCAATTAGCCCGGAGCTGGTTGCTCAACTGCCAAATCATCTCGTGTCATATCACTGTGTCGGCATGGGAAATCACTTCAACGATATTGAGACGAGGAGCATTTTAGTTGCACGCCTAACATCACTCGCGCGAGGATTTTCGGGCGTGAGATTTGAATTACTCGAACGTATTGTGTCTTTCTTGCAGAACGACATTTTACCATGTATTCCATCGACGGGATCAGTTGGCGCTTCTGGCGATCTAACGCCACTTTCCTACATTGCAGCAACCTTATGCGGAAAACGCGATGTACGATACAATGGGAGCGTTGAACCAGCTGATAAAATTTTGAAGCAGGTATGTTATTTCAAAAAATTTAGCATTACTCCAGTCTTCAAAATCGACAATCAAAATGGCATTCATAGTTGTCAGTATGTTCTTAATGTTAAGTAATTTGACAATTTAAATCAACTGCGTTGCCAATCAAGTAATCTAGTTGGAAAACTTTTATAAACACTTCTTTACTACATCGTAAGAATTTCATGATAATTTTACGAGCTAGGAAAACCACAAAACCAACAAGATAGTGCGCAAATCTTATTGTCAAAGACTTTTTATGTATTAAAACCAGTATAAAAATTTATGACGAGGTGACTCAAAAGAAGCTTGAAATTAACTTATTAGAAGACACATGTTGTTAGAGGCTCCTTTTAAAAGTACTAATTCAAAGGGCGGGCTTTTTTGGGTATTATATAATTGCTACCTTATGTTTTAATTTGGTCTAATATATTAAATATTGTCACGGGCTACTGGTGACGTAACGGCTAGGGGGACTCAAGGGCAATGACGGGGTCGGAGATCGACAGACAAGGGGTCACGGCTGTGACAAGATGTGCAAATAACTCATTATTTGCACGATGAATAAACCAATAGAGTACAGAGGTCAAGGGCTAAGGTCAAATCTGATCTTAACTAAGTCGAATAGACAAAGGGCAAAAGACCAACCTAGACTGACCACGAGTCACTGTCGATCACGTCTATTTATAGACGTCGGCTGAAGGCCATAAGCTAATAATAAACATGTGAACAGATAATAAACTGTATGTATCTAACTACTGTACGTCACGTGGACGGTGTCGGCGAGATCGTTGACATCGTTCCCGTGACAATATCATTGATATCACATGGCTTATTAGATTGGCATAGCGCCGTTGGTACTCGCTCCCAAAGAAGGGCTTGCGCTTATGAATGGAACGTCGGTGATGACAGGACTAGCAGCACTAGCCTTCTCTCGAGCCGAATACTTGTCAAAATTATGTTGCAGGATCACGTCGCTTGCAGTAGTTGCTCTTCGTGGAAATTTATTCCATTACGACGAGTTTCTATTTTCCGTCAAACCACATCCAGGGCAACAAGCAGTAGCAGCTCGCATTCGAGCTGATCTACAAATTTCCGACGCAAGTGCAAACTATAGTAAAACTCAACGTCTTCAAGACCGATACTCGATTCGATGTGCGCCACACGTAATCGGCGTTCTCGAAGATTCACTTCCGTTTTTTCGTCAACTTATCGAAACCGAGCTTAATAGCGCTAACGATAATCCAATCATTGATGCGGAACGAGGTCGTGTGCTGCATGGAGCAATGTTCTATGGTGGACACATCGCCTTTGCCATGGATGGAATGAAACTTCTGGTTGCAAACCTCGCTGACCTAATGGATCGCCAGTTGGCTCTTCTGGTTGACACGAACTACAACCATGGACTTCCTGCCAACATCTCTGGTGCCACGGGACCCACAGCATCCATTGACCATGGACTTAAGGGGCTTCAGATCAGTTGCTCGGCTTGGACGGGTGAGGCCCTTAAGAACACGGTCGCAGCGTCAATTTTTTCAAGATCAACTGAAGCTCACAATCAAGACAAAGTGAGCATGGGTACTATTTCAGCGAGAGACTGTTTGCAAATCTTAGAGTTAACGGAGCAGGTAGCTGCTGGATTGCTAATTGCAGTTAGGCAGGCAATTGCGATTCGAATTCGGGAAGATCCAAAGTTTACGATAGAAGAGTACCAACTTGGGAGATGCGCCAAATCTTTTCTGGCTAAGCTGAACAAAATCATACCGTTTGTGACGGAGGAGGTAACAATTGAGCCGATACTGCGCGAGCTTGTAAGCATAATTCAAAAACAAGAATTGTCTTTGAATTAGGACAAAAATGTCCTGGAAAAAAATCCTAGAATCATATGTAGTAGTACTGATTAGAATAGTGAAATTTTCATTCATTCATCTATTGTAGCAGCAAAATTTTGTTCAAGTTAATAAAATTGCAAGAATTGGCAAATTTTGAAGTTTAATGCTTACATCTAAATTCTTAGTATTAGTATGATATGCGTCACGCAAAGCATAACCAGCATATAATTGTTTCAAAACAATCCCAATTTGAAATTATGGCTTAACATTATGTAATGCTGGCAAAGCAAAACACTTATATAGAAAAATGATGTAATAAAAGCTATCACAATTCCTAAACCTGATGCAGTACTTCAACAGGATCAACTGTAGCTTAGCTGAACGTCATATGCATTTTTCTATAAAAATAAACAATGCTTGATTGAACATTATATTTAGTTCCACTGACAATACTACAAAGATTACACTTTTCAATTAAGACGATTTCTTGAGGGCTTTCTCAATCAAGGACCTGGAATTTGCCGCTCCTGATTTTTTAACCATTTGATACAAGTAACTGTTTGGATCTTGAATTAATTTTTTCGGATCATCGAATTCCTGTATTTTGGAATAATTGTGAGTTAACAGCATTTATAAAGACATTGTTGCATTGGACTTACAACAATGTTTCCAGAATCCAGGACTAGGATTCTATCCAAATCGATAACTGTATCGAGGCGATGAGCGATCACTAGTACTGTGCAATCTTTATATCTCTGCCGAATTACGTCTTGAATAATTCTATCAGTTCTGTTAGGATAAGTATAAGTCTAAAGAACAAGCTCTGTTTCCATTATATACCGGATTAAAGAGTGTGGTATATTATGTAAATAAAATGTTTACTGTACCCCGAGTCAATATTAGACGTTGCTTCATCGAGAACTACGATTTTATTTTGTAACAGTATTGTTCTACAAATGCACATCAGTTGTCTTTCCCCTTGACTAAAGTTCATACCACCATTTTCAACCTGAAATAAAGGAAAAAGAATGAAAATGTAAGAACGTTGTAGCGTTAAGCGTAAGGACGGTTATGATGAGCCTATTACTCACAATAGAATTTAATGAATTTTGTACTCCACGAAAACGACTATGCAGTTGAACTGTTTCCAATGCTTCCCATATTTCGGCA
>VYYI01003807.1:0-11462 GCA_021029175.1 Bilobella aurantiaca
CGCTAGCTAGGGCCTCTTGCCGAAGATGATAAACAGCCCAACCAAATGCCTTATGTCTTCCCTTCATTTCCCCCCGCGTTAGCTTCTGGCCACCAGAAGCAATTTACCTGGAACTGAACTAACGTAGGGGAAGAAATCGGGCAGGGACTCACAACAACAACCGTTATCTGCTAAATGCTAATATCCTAATCAGCACAGATAACTAACTATGTGGCAGAGCACTCGCAAGGCAGGAGGCAGGGATCGAAGCGGCTTCTCCACCACTTGTGGGAAGGCAAAACATAAAGTTGGCAATGTTAACAACTGAGCTAGATAGGGCCTCTTGCCGAAGATGCCCAACAGCCCCACCAAATGCCTTATGTCTTCCCTTCAATTACAAAAACCAAGAAATTCGAAACCGAGAACTATAAAATACAAAAATTTATACCTTTGCGTTTGATTATCTGTACTTGGCTTATTTTCTTGTACTGATCAGGTTATGATACTGGCTTGATGAACAGGTTACTTGTTCAAAGTTACGGGTGTCAAATTTCAAAACCCTTTGACTTAACCGATTAAAATTGGTCAACAGTTAACGCTAGTCCAGCATAATTACCCAACACCCTTAAAAAACCAATGCCTAGCCTAAAACTTCCAAATATGCTGAAAACTGAATTCATTTAAATCTTTATTTAGCAAGTTCTCGGTTTTTGTCGTTCTCGGTATTTGCCGTTCTCGGTTCTGGCTTTTCGGCATTTGCATTCTAGGTTTTTGTTTTCTGGGTATTGACATGCTACCATTTCCATTACAGTGGCTACATACTTTGTTGCAAATGAATTACGATATGACTGTATTAAAAAATAGTGGTGTGACCGTAATTTCCTTGAGCTACCATGTTGGCCCAGTTGGTCTTTTTGGACCTATTGTCTCACTCCACTAGTGAGCCTGAGAACGCTAGTTTGAATTCCACGATCAGCCACAAAAATGCTTTACTAATGGTCTCCTATCAAGGAATTGCCTTGAACCTTAATTTGTATATGCCAGTATCTTTGTGATTAGTCTAGACTTTCTACATATAAAAATTACTCGATAGGTTTCCCAATAGTTTCAAGATAATTCTGAGTCACTTGCCGTTATGAAGCGAATAAGGATACTGCCGTACCTCAAGTATGATTGTACCAGGCAGACCCATAGAAGTGCAGAATGTTACGGATAGTCTGTGGCGCATGCTTCATGTCAATATTGACAAAGATTGAGTTTAACTGGGAGTTCCATTATTAATTTCCAATGTTAAACGCAAACCAATATGTTACCTGGTAAAATTGCAAATAAATTAACGCAAATGTTAATTTCGCAGTGCACACATTCAAACTTACAAATTTCACCTTTTAGGACCACATTTAAAAAAAACGCGCTACTCACCAACATTACAATACAATTTCTATGATGTTGCAGTCCCTAGTCTATAAATTTCTGTTTCGAATAAAAAGTAAATAGCAAAGCGATGTTAGTGATTCACTTGCGAAAATTATTTTAATCACTTGGTTTTACAGAAATAGACATTTTCCAAGGTCTACAATGTATATTCCTATGTGAAACACATGACACATGATCTATTAGTAGACATCAATATAAATCTTCCATTTTCCGCCTTCTCGGGATTGAAATATTGCCAAACTTATCTGAGTAACTCCATCGGCAGTTACCTATAATATAATAAAAATGTGCATTGTAGTTGCATAAGGTTAGTAGTACGAAAAAATGGGAAACACATTTTAATTTTTTATACTATTATATATATTTTTTAATACTATTTTTTAATATAGTATAGATTGTGCTTAAGGTCAACAATTTATACTGGTACACTATAATCGCTTGTGACTGATAACATCCACAGCTTAAAATTTTTTCATGCTTTACCTTTTCAAAGCCAGAGCCATTTGCATTTTCCAACAAATTCTTGATGTACAAAGATAGTGCATCTTTTTTAGTTTCGTTTCGATATGGCATTTTCTTTGTTTTTGGCAAATCATCTGAAGTATTGGAACTCCGAATACAACTCAAACTCGTCAAAATCCCACTAGATCGTCGATAATTAGCCCGGTATTTTTGAGCATTTATGAAATTCTGAAATTTGTTTATACATTAGGTTAAGGACAAATGGAAAAACAAATTTACCCCTCAAAGTAATAATTACACTTGCAGGTTTTAGATTTTTTTTTTAACACAAATAATAATACTTTCAATATACTGCAAGTTTCAATAAAATTCAGACACCTTAAATTCTGAATTTGGCTGAATGATAAGGTGAGCTTTTTAAAAAAAAAGTCAATTTTGAAAAGTGAATTTTATTTGCAGCAAGTTAACAGAAACATTTTTTTAATCAAAGTATATTTTTCGCTTACATCTGGGTGCAAGATCAAAGGCGCTTTATTCAAAGACACTCTTTTCTTGTTTATCATCTGAAGAGCATCGTAACAGTAAGTTTCGTAGACAGAAATGCCTTTTACAGATCCGTCTGCAGTAATGGCGTATCCATACGTGACCGAAGAAACATCGCACGGATTAATTTCCTTCAACTAAAGTATCAATAATTAAATAATTTTCCTCTAAATTTTTTTAAAAGCTATTACATTAGGGTTTGAATCAAAGTTGCTGAGTAGATTGACATTCTTTAAAATAGGATCCGCAATGGTAGGTTTTTCGGCAAAGTTTGTTTGGAGAGAAAACATTATTGTGCCATCTTGTTGATTGTAACCGATTATGACATTGTCCCTTAATGGTGTTTCAAATGCCACTCTATTTGCATACTGACGTATCTATAGTACAAAAAAAAACGTCAGGGTTATTGTCAATGGAAATTTTGGACTTTTGAAAACTTGGAACTTACATTTTGCCCGGCTTCCGTAAGCTCCAACTTATTTTGGAAAGACACGGTGATGTTTGGTAGCGCATTTTGTCTGAATATTTCTGACGCTTTAGCGCAATATGTATCTTGTATGATCATCACGTTATATTCACCATTGTCAAGGTCCCACTTCCATTGAAAACGGATATTTACAGTGTGAGAAAGGAACTGGCAAAAATATAGAAATATGTAGCTTTTATTTCATTGTGGAAAGCTAGCTGAAATATTTGATTCGATACTAAGTGACTCGATATATT
This sequence comes from Bilobella aurantiaca, assembly GCA_021029175.1. NCBI lineage: Eukaryota > Metazoa > Arthropoda > Collembola > Poduromorpha > Neanuridae > Bilobella > Bilobella aurantiaca. The sequence goes on from VYYI01003807.1 coordinate 3,145, forward strand.
GTATATGTATAGTAGATATATCAATAATTTAAAAGATGTGAAAACTAAATTGTAATGTTGATATAATCCCGAATCCAAAATTCTAACTGGATAGATAGCTTGTGTTATTCAGAATTTGTGAAGAGTTAGTTCACTTTTAACGATCTAAGAACCAGTGTATTCAAACTGGTATTACTATTCGGATCAAAATGATACTGGAAATTTTAGAGCTTACCAATTTTCCATTGAGTTATATAAATAACTCTATTATTACTATATTGTGTATTTATTATATTCAAATGTTACACTACTAATCAAAACGTGTTACCTGTTCCCTGAAAAATTCAGTTAGTCCCCTTTGCACTGCAACTTGCGGGCTTGATTCAACTATGTTGAATTCTTTCGAATAATAATTTTTGGAAGATTCCTTTGCATCTTTTTCTGTCTCTATCCCATTTGATTTTGATTTCGCTTTAGAACTTGAGGCAACGTTATTATTGAGGTGATAATTACTTGTTTCAGTGTTGCTGTCGTAATAACTTTCCTAAAATATACATAATTTTAATGATTGTTTATTATTGTATTATATTTACATTTATAGTATGTAATAATGTATACTGTAAAACTTACATCAACGCTCCAAGTGTGTGTGGTGTTGCCATGAAGCTTGCAAATACCTGCAAAAGTTTCAAAGAACTGATAACTTCGCCTGAATGCAAAAGCAATGTGGTTCCCTTTTGTTGAATATCCAATTTCCACGAGATCGCTACGAATAATCTGTGAGATACGAGTGTTGGTTTTATGTTATAGTTTGCTAATTTAAACTTTTGATTTTACCGCATCTGCGACATCGCACGGCAAAGCTTTGAAAGCGTGACAGAGCGAAGTGGTCAAAGAGTTTGCATCTTCCGTTGCTAATTCAGTGTGAAACACAACTTGGTTAAGTTGCATTGGTGGTGTGCTAGGGTTTATGAGAATTTTCCTTAGAAACACTGCTGCATCATAATTTTTCTGCAACAAAAAAAAGTTGTACAGCTTGCATCCTCCACAAAAATCAATTATGTGTAAAGTGCATGTACCATTGCTGTCCCAATGAATTTTAAATTTGTAGTCTTGAGGTTGCCCAGATATTCTCGAATTCCTCTGAGTATTATCAATACTGTGCAACTAGCGTGCTGTGCATTGTAGTAGTATGCAACTCCCATGTATACTATTCCGTTACTTTCGACCTTAAATTTGAATTGACTTAAGTTATTATAGTTACAATAAATAAGATAGCTTGAGATTAGTGCTTTAGTGTAGTAGCAGTACCAGTTCCTCCATGGATTTTTTGCCTGGAAACATTTGGAGTGTTAACGTTTCATTACTGCTCACCAGATCACATCTGAAAAAACCAGGTGAACTATCGTTGTTGTTTGCTTCCAACATCTTGAGTGCATCGTTGTTAAACTGAAATATGAATTGGTGCAAATTTATATTAATACTAGCAAAAGCTGAAAAAATTTTGGGATTGGCTTCACTTCCAATCTTCCTCAAATGAAAGTCAAATGTCTTTTTTTTTTCATTTTTTTTTTATGTTGGACGCATGTAGATAGTTATAAGTAAAATTCAGTTCATTATTTTTGTTGTAATTTAAAATGTTTCAATCTTACTTCTTCCAAAATTTTAATGTCTTCTCCGTTTTGCTTTAGCTCTTCAGCCACTGTAGAGTAAAATTTCTCCAAGAGGAATACAACGCACTCGGTTGTGCAACCAATACCCACGGTGAGAACTGCGCTAGGGGTTAGTAGCTGTATATGTACACATACAAAATCTTTGTTGTAGGTGCAAGTTTTTATAAATATAAATATTTACATTAAGTATAAGTTTAGGCATTTGAGATTATGTAAGTAAGTAACTGTGTGGTGAGTAAGGATTTATGTATTTATTTAGGCCATTGTTTGCTCAATAAAAAAATGTTAGGATTTTAAACTTGTTCAAATTCAACATACCATTTTTAAAGCTTCTGTCCAGTCCATCACGCTGTCGTTAACAATACGGTGTTTGTCCATTAAATCGTCAAAACAATCTTGAATAATGTTATAATCAAGGGCCTTTTCTGACAAGAGATGGTCAACTGCGCTTTGCAACTCTGTTACAATAATGTAAATTAATTTCAATACAACTATGAGTAGTAAATAGTTTTTTGTGTACCAATTAGGGTTTGCTCAATTCCATACTAAAGTCTCTTTATTAAAAGTAGTAAAAGTTTAAACAAATTAACAGTTTTAAACCAACACTTCTTATGGATTATTATTGTTGTTTGCTTTTCACTTTAAGAATGGAAAACATCTACTTTTTGCTAGAAGCGTTTTATTAGATACTATTATGATCTGCACTTAAGTCCGTAAATTTGGGTCAATGACATTCAATACAACAGGGAGCAAAACTTTACCCCACTCATCACAAATCTTTTGGTCTTCTCATAATGTTGGTTAGCAATTGAGCCATGCAATTTCTAGTTCCGAAGAAATAGGAGCCATTTTGTTAATTAAATAACAGAGATTTGAGTAAAATGCCGCGAAAGCAACAAACGGCAAACCAATTTTTTATAGAACAAGAGTACTAGTAGTAGCCTTCCCAACCTTTGAAATGCAGTCATTAATACCGTAGAGAATATTACAGTCAGCCATAGCATGAAGCAATTACGGAAGAAAAATTTTAAAAATATAACATGATCCAAAAAATTTCACGATCTCAACTCAGGACGTTGTACACCTAAAGCTAAGGAAAAATTAAGAACCATAGGAAAACGAACACTTAAGTACAGTCAGTAGAAAAATTAGGAAAACTTTTAAAAATAAAACGAGTAATTTTGAGGTTATTGTAATCACCTTAACTTTTTGTTTTGTGCAAAAATTGAATTTTGTAAGGAAATGTTGAGGGATTGTTTTGTGGGTCAACGGGAGGCTACAGAAGAAAGTGTAGTACATAAACGTTATTTCACAAGAGTATCAACTTTTGTTGTCATTTTTCATATTGTCATAGAACAATACCTTTAACGTTGACCTTTGAATCCTAAAAGGTTCAATGGGGGTCCAACTTACATAAACTTAAACTGGGCCGAATGTCAAGGAGGTCATATTTTCAAACAAATTAGAGATATGTTGAGAGCTACCTGAGATAATTGCGATAATCCTATAGTCCAACAAAAAGACAGAGCGAAAACATTAAGCAGCTGAAGTTACTTGCAACAATGCACATGCATATGGGATATACATACTTGGCAATACTAATTCTAAAAAAAATATCTATTTTGTCAGATTTACCTGGATAATCTTTTGTCAATTTTTCGATAAGATCGGACTTGAGTGTGATAACGTCTATCAGAAGTGGGCTTAATATTTTGCCCAATTCTTCTTGTGTTCCGGTGTTAGTTTTTATAATTTCTACAATTTTGTCACATTTTCGTTCCCATCCTAGAGAACCATATACAAGTTCCATGAACGTAAACAGTATTGACCATATATCGTCGCGAGGAACTGGTGGTCTTCCTTCGTGGGCGTTTAGACTCAATGTCTTTAGCGTACCCATGCGTGCTCTAGGCTTATCGGAAGTATCTGAATGCGGGTTGTGTTTCTCAGCAAGGCCAAAGTCAATTAATTTAACTTGATACTCGCCATTCACTAGTCCAATCATGATATTTTCGACTTTAATGTCACAGTGCACATACCCCTTTGAGCCGACATGTCTAACAGCATCAACCTAGGAGCAGCACAAAAATATACTAAAAGTATATTCCACCGGTTTTGTTCTTACCGACTTTATGACTTTTACCTACAAAAACTTACTTTAAAGAAACCTACTTTCCTTTACTGCATTGGAATTAAATGTATTGAAAGATTTATAGCTAAAAACAATGTTTCGTTGTCTCAAACAAATATTTTTAAACATTACTCATATAGACTTATACAGTATACTTGCCGGGCGTTCACTACCTCAAATCAATGTTGCATATATATTCCATCTGGGGGTGTTATCCGGCAAAGTTTTGGCTAAGGTTTGAAAACATTGCACACTCTTTTAATTGTGAAGCTTATTTACAAATTCTTTCAAAATATTAATAACACCGAGAGATACTAAAGCATATTAGAAATGATGTAGCACCGAATCTGGTTAACATGTGTCTTACGGTTTTCTTGGCAATAATTATGCTGTCTTTTAGTGATAAGGACTTCCCACAGAGATTCTTTATGTAAACCAAGTCAGTTAGTAACATTTCGTAGACAACGGCGTACCCATTTTGATCGTTTGTTTCACCGGAATCAAGCATTTTGACGATATTTTCTGCGTGTTGGACGAAACCAAATTTTTAATAAATTAAGTACATTAAATGAAAGTAGCAAGATTTTTAAGATTTGCTTTTACATACCATGATATCCAATTTCTCTGACAATTTGGGCTTCTTTTTTAAGGGCTTCTATGTTCTCAGGGGCTTTTGGCTATAAAGGCGTTTACGTTAAAAAATAGTTTCAAGTAATTTTTATTGAAAATTTTTTTTGCATTACCATTTTTATTACAACAAGCTCATTGTTTCCATTGTTTTCCTTTGCTATATTTATGAAAAATGAAATTTCGAAATGAGATAGTTTTGTATGATATTATGGAACTGGGAACATGATCAGTTAAACTATTCTAAGCTTGGAGAGACAGGACAATTGTTTAATTAATTTCACGATTTAATTTTCATGATGCTTGCATACATACTCTCAAAAAATTATTTGGAATTTGCTATCTTATGTACTAATGGAAAGCAATCCTACTGATTGCTGAAAGGGACATAATACAAAATGTATATACAAGCGTTTGGATCATATTGATAATGAGTCGTTATTTTGAGTTGTACAATGCGTAAATTATTTTGCCAAAAATTTGTATGCCTTCACAAAAAAAAACAGAAATTGGAGTCTTAGTTTGAAACAAAAGTTACCCTAGTATACCTATTTCAAGCAGAAGACTGGTACGTTTTCAAGGAAAATGAATGGGAAAATAAAAATTACTTGTTTGGATTACCAACTAAAATATCCCCTTGACCTCCAGTCTGAATTGGCTTGTCGCCTATGTTGTATATAGTCAATTCGCCGCCTTTCTTACTTGAAGCATCATTTTTTTCGGATGAAATTGTCAATTTTTTTTTAGCACCTGGTTAGAATGCTAAAGAAAAAAAAATAATTCAAAAAATAAAATAAGGAAGTATTTTTTTTAACGTATCAGTTCAATGGATCTTGTGTACAGAGTGTTGTAGAGGTAGGTCAAGGCATTTTAAGTACGATAATTATGGAAATTTTTTTTGATTTCAACTGCAGATTAGATGCTTGAATCAGCAATTGAATTGATCAATTCTTAGAGAACGATACATTTATTTGAAGAGTAGGACGCGCGAAACCCCAAAATAAAGTATTTTAATTATGGGAGCTCTTCAGGAATTTCAAAAGAAAATTATCAAATTATTGGCTTTTATGTATTACATAACTTTTGTCTGCGTCACGTTGTATATTTACAAAACAATTAAATTAATTTATAATGAAATAAAAAGAATAGAATGCCAAAATGTTGGCGGAGCTTACTTTCCATTTTTTTAATTTTAAGCCAGAGCATTCAAACTACACTATTTTTACTTTAATAATCTAATGAATCTAAAAAGAGCTGTGGTTTTGTAACTCGAGTTTCTACTCGAGTATAGTAAAACATTTCTTTTATTCTTAATTGAATAGTTTTCTCTCCTACTCACCAATGTTTTCAGTCCGGCAAAGGTTTCAAACCTATATAATGCCATTGCAACCTGTTCCTCGTCAGATAGTCCGTCGTATATTGTAAGATATCGCAAAACAATCCTGGGTTCATATTGTGATGCCTCCCATTCATCGAGGGCTTTTTCAGCTAACTTCTGTGCTTCAAAATTCTGAAAGTAAGAAAAAGAATTGAGGCTTGTTAGCATTTGTCACTCCAAATTCTGGTTTAAAAATATATATCTACGCAAGCGCAACCTAATAACATACATCTCAACAAAACACTTTTCTTTAAAAGACAAAGCAAAAATGTACAGATGATCTTGTTGCTACTTTAACATTGATATCAGCGTGTTCCATATTATGGTCACTGTATTTTAGAAGCGTAAAAGAGAAACTAAGCTGGTGACTAAACCTATTATGGTTATTTTTCATATGTTATAGTTCATTAAGTTCGCCAGTTTTGTAATGGCATGAGAAACATGTAGAAGCTAGGGAAGTTTAATAATCAACAAGTGCTTCAATTACATTGAATCATACTTAATTAGAACAAATAATTTGTGAAGAATTTACCAAAGCTTCTGTTTGCTTAAGGCCAACTACACCATCTCCTGTATTTCTCCTGTGATCATTAATTTCTGTTAATGCCTCCGGAAAATCTTTGCCGGTTGTAAATGCTAACAAGGATAGGAGTATTGGGCCTAGAATTCGGCACTTGAGAAGTGGTGTCTTGTACATTTTAAAAGGTAAAAACTTGACTTATGGCTCTTTAAAAACTTCGAGCTGTAAGGCTTTGGACTTAAAATAAGGTAAGAGCTTTTGAAGGGTAATGAGCGACTCAGCTTGTAGTAACTTGAAAGTAGTGTATGAAAACACAGTGGAGCTTAAGGGGAAGAAGGCTTCATTAAATATCAATTCTTTCACCGCGATTTTCCTTTGTTCTAGCTTGTGTGTTAGTTTGCAATACATAAATTCTAAAGATGTCTTATTTAAAGCAAATTATTGGCTGTTATAGGCCTTCAGTTTGATGTGCTGAGTAAGAGTGTTGCTTGCTTAATACTTGTAAACACCAACAACAAGCAATTATTTTAATTGAAATTTATTTTTGTAAGACAAATTTGCACATTTAAACTCCCGCAGTTATCATCATTGTCAACCTTGTTTTTACTTCCACAATATAAGTAAGTACAAGCTGGATTGCTCTGTTGATGGTTCAAATTATAAAACCTAAAATGTCAAATTAACAAAATTTCTAAAATTTATATCAACACGATCTTATTTTTAAATTAACTAACGTTGTGTTGATATTACGTTCTTACAAATTAATTGTCAGCTGGCTCAGCACAATAGAAAGGAAAGGACTGGACTAACAATGTAACCTCGCGAGGTTGTACTCATCGGCACCATTGTCACATATGTTATTAAGCACTCTGTTACATTGCTTTTATAATAAAATTAGCCGCGGGTTTTCGTTTTTAACTGTTTTGAAATTTTTGAAGATTTGAGAATTTTCAGATTTCTTGTCCGATTTAACACGTGAAATTTGACGATTGTAGTGTCTGAATAAGTTAAATAATTTAATGATAACCCCACTATGAAGCGTCCGTTTGCACATGTCAAATCCCAACGGGTTTTTGATAATTTGCAAAATTTAAAAAAATTTGAAAATCAATATCCGGCGCTAATTTTTTCATAAAAGCAATGTTATATGACTACTTAGTAACATAAGTAACATAATGGTGGCGATTGGCGTATACAAGCTCGCGAGGTTTCATTGTTTCATTTCAACTCTCTTAATAAAATAAAAGGAGGAAGGGCTTACCTAAATCAATTTACTATTACAAAGGGAATTACAAAAGGAAATTGCTAGCTATTAATTTGCATGATTAATTGTTCCTTATGAAAAAAGAACAGAACATTGCTTTCGTCACCTGCTCAGTTTTTTTAATTCAATCAAGGCAAAAAAATTTAGCTCCTCAGTTTTCCCCTCTAGTAGCAGTTGCTGAATGTTTCTTGTTCATACATAACTTATACAGTGCTGACGACAAAACTGTAAAAAAAAAATTAATCATGATAGAAAATTCAGAGAGTTTTAAACAGAACACTTGTGCAGGCAAGGCTTCCAATTCAATGAAATTTTTGCAGAATTATTTTGTACCTGCTAAGCATTGGAGCACCTATTGAAGTAAGTAAAATAATGTTGTCCTGAAAATTAAACGTTAAAATTTACTTGAGAAATTAAGCAGTACCCTTAAAGGAAGAATAATAAGTACGATTTCACGGTCATTATGTAGTCAAGGTGTTGTTTCCAGGTGAGTTGAGGTTCCATCATAACTTTTTATCAAAAAAAAGTAGGGTCTGACTTTCAAAAGTCCTTTTGAGGTCAAGGGCTCATTTTTGGATAAAGGAGGTTCTGGGGTCACTGGGTTCTTCATAAGTTTTTGTTTCGCGTCTTCCAGTCTCTTTACCATCATCATGCAACGGCGAAAGTCTGCACACCTCAGGGCGAAAGCGATACTTTTCCAATCTCCAAAGGAGTCCTACAAGGAGAAACTGCCAGCCCCGCGCTTT
>VYYI01003809.1:0-11458 GCA_021029175.1 Bilobella aurantiaca
ATCAATCAAGTTTATTTGATGTAAGGCTCACCCATATCAACATGTACATACTCATTAAATTAATACGTAATAGTACCTAAAAATTAAGCTTAAGATATAAAATAAGTTAAAAGTCAAAATTATTGAAGTTAAAAATTGTTGGAAAAATTTAATGTAGAAAAGGAAAGAGGTAAAGAATCCTCTTTGTTGTCTCCATGTCCTCCATTTGTATCCTCGAACGGGCAGTTCTATTGGTATTTGCCCACCGCATTGTTTAAATAGACGTGGATTTTCCTGTATGTGAGGTTGTCAGCCAGGGATTTCGTCAGAGAGTCTAACAGGTTTTCAATGGCGGACAATGAATTTGCGCATTGCATCCCGTGCGTGAGTCGTTCCCTTTCTCTCGAATTCGCGTCGCATTCCACCAGAATATGTTGGAGTGAAAGTGGTAAGCCGCAAAATTTGCAGTCCACGTTTTGGAAGGCTCCTATATGACATATATGACAAACCCAGATCAACGTGTTAACATTATTTTTTTTAAAAGAACAAAGAATAAAATGTTACATAGTTAACCTTTGAGGCGGCTATTTTCTGTTGCAAACACGGAAACAGCAAAAGACGACTCTTGTCGGTAGAGGAGGTTCGCTCCAAAATTAACATTTTGAAACCACTTTTGGAAAAGGGTGGTAAATACTTTAAGTAAACCTCCATCATAATTAACAATTTTTATTCATTAATCATAATTTAGAATCATTAGTAGTTAGTTATCACTGGTATTCTTCAAAGAATAGATACTGCTTCAGAGCCTCGAATTTGAAACACCGAAAAATGCTTATTAGCGATTTGTAGAATTTATGACGCAAACTTGTATATAAATAACAATAACCCAATTTTAAAAGGTTTGTATGTATACTAAGGAGAAGCAGATTAGTGCAATTCATTGCACTTGCGTGCGAATTAATGCGTGCGTTATATAGAAACTGAATTTCGTGACGGAGTAGGGATCTGATGCGCCCAATTGTATAGCACAATTCACTGCAAAGGAAGGGTAATATGGGTATGTCGAATATGATTAACCGCAAGACACTGTTTGTGTTTATTCAATATTGCATATTCTCCAGCATTGTTCTAACTTTCCAGCATTTTAGAAGTGATGATTTAGAACAAAATGGAGTAAGCGCAGTTGGGAATTGCTGAACCTGGACGTAGCCCCGCCGAACCCATCAAGCCCCACACGAAAGCGCAACAATATTCTTTAACGTGCCTATAATAACCATTAATAACGATAATAATTCTTACTTAATTATACATTACTTAATTTTACTTAACGCAATCTGAATATATAACATAATATATATATATAATATAGATCTCAAGATAATCTTAACACACGAGCCACCTGAAAGATTGTCCAATGGAAAGTGTGTGCAAAGAAACAAGGCTGTACAGAACAGTTCAAACAGTATTAGAACAGTGTTGTACTCTATTAATATCTTCTTTTTTTTGTATTTTAATTTTAATGAGTTACCAAGAGATATGTTGAACTTTATATACTTTATATTTGAATATTATTATATAACCTTTATATTATACTTGAATTTTTATTATCTTCCAATTTGCCTCCGACGCATATACTTCTCCCTTTGTAAGCTGACTTCAGAAACAGTAGAAAATACAATGTTGGAAATCTGCTCTACTCAAAAAGTCTCCGCAAACTCTTTAATAGTTTAACGATGCTCTGAACCTTTTGACTTTCTGAGCAGGTCAAATATAACAATAATTCAGTCTAACTATGGTTGATGCCGAGTTCATCAAAGAAAAATCTTGGACAAACTCTCCAATGTAAGAATTTATTTACCATACTAATACGTTATAGTCAAACTATCCCGTCCATTGACTGTAGAATTTTATTTTTTATTTCCGGATACTCGTGTCCTAGTAGTAGCAAGTTGGGCTAGTCATAACTTTTTAATAGCAAATGAATGCTTTTAAAAATTATATTTGTGATCACGCAAGTACAATCCCCCTGTTGTTGACTGCAGTAATATTTTTGAATGCTGTGGCGATAACGCCAAACAGTGATGCAGAGCATAAGAGTGAGTTGTTGAGGTCTCTGGAGCAAGAGGCCCTGGCCAGCGCAGTGGATAACACTGCCAACCTTACCTTTTGCTCTGTCGCTCACAAGTGGTGGAAATGCGGGTTCGAACGCTACCTTCGCCGTCTTCATACGGCAAGGTCCTCTTCCGTGCAAGTTGCTTTTTCAAAGCAAAAGGCAGAAATAGATAAGAGACGCAAAACGATACTAAAGACCCTAATTACCCCAATCCGACCTTGTTAGAGCCCACTCATAAGGTGCTCTGCCTGAGTTGGGATAGGGCAATTTGCATACTGTCTTAAGACAGTAGAGTCCTAGGGGCTAGGACTCTAGTGAGGGGGACCTGTGGCGATAACGCCACACAGTGACGCAGAGCATAAGAGTGAGTTGTTGAGAGTCTCTGGAGCAAGAGGCCCTGGCCAGCGCAGTGGATAACACTCCCAACCTTACCTTTTGCTTTGTCGCTCACAATGCCAATACATATAAGGTAGGATATAGTTGTAGGAATAGCGCAGAGAAAAGGGTATATGGACACTTTCAATGGCGATTAATCTGGCTTTTTATGGCTCTATGCTTTGGATAGCCAAATGAACGGCGAATAATGAAAAAATGAAACAAATATAATAATAATAATGAATAATGAAAATACGCGTGTGTACATATATCCGATAGTAGAAACTGTCAGAAAAATTATGAATGACAATTGCAATTCTGATAAGTAAAATTATTATATTGCTAAACTCAATTACACTTAAACCCCTCGCCTTTTACTAACCAAGACCCCATAAATAGGCATACAAATTATTTGCAATTATTGTGTTTAAGGGTAAAAAGAAGGCATGAGTTATATACTAAAAACTAACGAACAAACCCGTCCTACGTACAACAGAAAAATCCGGAATTAAAAAGCGAAATCTTCATTTCTTAAGACGAGTATACATGAATGATTCTTTTGGAGTACTGCCAAAGCAAGAGGAACGTTTCGAGCTTAAAGGTGAACCTTGTGTCTACAAGTACAAATGTACAGGAAAAATTATTAGTCTCGTACATTCGTAATCTGACACAAGGGAAATTGTACTTTGAGTTTGCCTATGCTAAAACAGAGGTTGGTTTGCACAAATGAAAGAAATTATTGTTGTCATTAAAAACAAATAATGCATTTTCTTAGATTTGGCTACGAATGGAACTATGCACAAGGACTTTGATGTTAAGACGCGTTACTGAAAAAGGTTACATTCGAGAAGCATCAAGGTACGAGTTTCATATACTGAATATGCTAGATTGCACACTAGTGCGAAACACTGCGTTTGACGCCTAGAATGGGATGAATTCGTATCTTTTTTAAATTTAGAAAAACATTTTGAGAACAAATCGTTGCATTAGAATAACTGCGTACTCTGACGTAACAGTTTAAAAATGCTAACAATAGTAGAGTCAAAAACGACGACCTGCACCGGCACTTTTGTTTTATTCTTTTAGAACTCCTGTCCCACGACGGGCTAGTTCTGCTAATTGTAGTAACCTTTTAGCAGGAAAGCAGCGCTTCTGGGATTTTGTTTCACATACACGCCGAAGTACGAGCGTCAAACATTGAAAAATATTATGTTACATTATTTTAGGCTAATCAATGTCTATCACCCGGTGTCTGAAGAGAGTGCTTTTGCTAGCTGGGAGTATTACTACGATAGAAATTACGTTAAAAAGGAAATTTCTGGGTGTGGTAAGGTTAGACCTGAGACAGTCAAATATGAAGGCACCTACATATTCTTCTTTCGATACGCCGAAGAACCGGAAAATTGGTTTGAAATCACCCCTATTTCCGTCCGATTCTCCACGGAGGTATATAAAGGACGAGAGGGATCCGCAATGGAGATTAAATTTTGAATAAATTTTTGATAAATGTCGTATTTCACGATTGTGCCTTATGTTGTCAAATAAAGTTAAATGTTCCAAACTCGGTGTTTAAATTTTTATTCCGTATGATGCTTTCAAAACTCTTCTTTTATTTTGCAAGTTTTGTGCGTGCGCATATTTATTTATTTACGTTGTCCAGTTCTAATATACAACATTCAATTGAAGAATTTTCAAACAGTATTGAAACTGACCAATCCAAGTGGAGGAGAATGCTTTATTTTAAAATGAAAAGTCATTTGTTACTCGTTTAAGCATGATAAAGCTGCGTAGAGACTTGCACTAACTCGTTGCCCCTTGCAACTGAACCATATCACAATGCATATCCAATTTGTTATTATTCGTTATTCGGTAATTAGATTCTTCATCGACTCCCGACTTCCTCAAACAACATCGCGAAATATGCAGTATTGTCATAGCTGGATATGTAAAAATCATTCTGTACACAAATAATACTACTATAATTGACATTATTCACAATACAATAAAATTTTGAAAATTGTGATGGAAAAAGTTAGTTTACAAAGTTACTAAATATAGAACGCAAATAGGATTTTTACAATATTTGTATTTCCTGAAAAAGGTTCTGTTAAACCCGTTCACAATATTGAGCTAAAATAAAAAGATTCTTAGTATAAAGATTTAGATTTTTGACTTTTGAGATGTTGTAAAAAATTGTCTATTAAAAGTCTAAATTGTCTAAAAAAAATTTTCCAAAAAGTTGGTCTAACGAGGTTACTAATTAAGTGTTGGCATGTGCCGTACCTCAACTCAGGACTCGCTTTAGGGAGCTTACCCTGTTAATCACCAACTATGTCATCCAAGGGGCCTAAAAACATTAATTAGGAGCCTCAGGGGAGCCAAACGTTTAAGCACAGATTTAAAGGCTCATAACCCTAAAAAGGCTTACGGCTATAATAATGGCGAGGACCTTAAGGGAAGGCTCTTTACATGGCTTGCACCATTGCTGGTGCAGCGCTCATTACTGGAGCTATAAGGGCTTCAAACAGGCCTATAGGGTAACGGTCACAGGCAACTGACCGATGAGACAGATGAGGAGCCTTTCCTCTCTTCTTCCACTTCTTATTTGATGTGAAAAATTGTTATTTTTTTACTGTTGAAAGTTAAATTTTGGAGAGATTTAATATCAAAATTTGGCAAAATTTCTGGAAAAATTTTATGGAACGGTCATGTTTCAACTTTATTATTCTTTATCATCAACCCATTCGAAATTAATTAGGGCTGATGTTGTGGACGTAGTCGCTCAGTTGTGCGCTGAATTGATCAATTCAAGATGAAAGGATGAGATGTGACGATGAATGAAGTGATAGTACTCAAGTTGATCAACTTGTGATTGATTTAGTTTAATTAGAGTTAAGTTAATTGATTAAATTGAATGAGTCTCTTATTTTAGATTGTACGTTTTGTATTGTACAAATTGTACGAATGATACTAAGAGACTGACTGGCTTGGGTCTCTAATCTGTTCAGATCTGAACAATGAACCGAACTGAGCTTGAATATTCACTGAATTGTCTTTTGATTGTTAAAAATAGATTATGTACCCATACAAACGAAAGTAAATAGAAATACTGTTTTGTGTTTGCCGCTGCCTATTGCTTTGGCTTAAATTAGATTACTGACACAATCGTCAGGTGGAGCATTGTTCGTAACAGCTGAGATGATGCTATTTTTTATGATTTGACCTACAACCCTCTGCAGGCGTTAGCCTATGAGGCTCCAGGGCGCGTTGTAGCCACTGGGCGTTGAATGGGGTGGTGGAACCCTATGCTCGATGACCTCACGCCAATTCGGGCAGATGAAAAACCCAGTAGGAAAACCACACTCAGGAAGATGGAGGCAGTTGTGGGATTCTAATCTACTAGATCCGATGTAAGGTTTGGGCAGTGACCTCCACTGTCCAGACTTTAACTAAATGAATGAAAATGGACTAACGGGTACTTAAAGGGCTCTTTGGCCCAAAGGCTGGGTGTATTGACCCTAAAATTGACCCCTTCTGAGGAAGTTGAGGCGAGAGGCCGAAATTTCTTCTTTCTTCGTGCACAACACGAGGCTTAAGCGCGTGGCACACCGCGCGTTAGGTGGCGGCGTTGTATGCCGCGTCTTGGCCCTTATGGGCATTTAACTAAACATATGTGTGAGGTAAAACCTCACATCACCCCCTCCTGAACAACGAGCGGCGCGCTCAGAGTGAGAAAAAAATATAACAACAACAAATGACCAGTACAAAATGACAAAACTAATAGAAATATGACTAACCACACTTATCAACAAGAAATGACAATAGCACTATCGGGGCGAGGCTAAAGCAAAGGCCCTAACAATGACTTAGACAGAAACTAATAAAGTAACCGTAATTTTAAATAAAATAAATAAACAATTTATCAGGGTTAAGGCCCTATCACACAGCCTAAACCTGTAAACATTTTACTACAACAAAAGGATTGGCAACCAAACCTAACCCAACAATATTTTAAACAACAAACAAACATGGCATTTCTAGTTAGAAACAAGGGGTTTACCCTTAAAACAATGTAAATGTCTTCTCCCGCCAAAAACAAAACCAATGCAGGTGACTGTTCCCGCCACAAGCATCAATAAACCTAGCCAGGTGATCAGTCTAACACAAGGGAAATCGCACTTGATCACAAAATTTTAAACGCGACCGATACGCGAAACATTTGATCGCACTTCCGCGCGAACTAGAATTGCTAGCAATTTTGAATGCTTTTTTTCACCTTTTTTTCACCAATTTTTCACCACGAACGTTTTATCCGAAAAATCCAAGGTTCAAGAACGATTAAGTGGGATAAATATCCGCGAGTTGGACTCTCGCCAAGAACTTAACGGTTTGGGAACTGGCGGCACAGTTCCTGAGTTGCGTCTCCTAGGTCTTGCACCTCACTCGGCTAGGGTCATTTGCCCGCATTCACAGTTGGACGTTCGCACCAACCGTAGTTGAATGGTGATTAACACCTTAAGGCGCTTCCACAGCACCGTTTGCATGCGCAGGATAAATAATCCCAATGTTAAGCGATAGGGTTTTCGCATATTAATCAAGCTCAATAACAACGCGCCACAAATGCTGTAACCCTTGCAGGGGTAAATGGGAAATTACTTTTAATTCCTGAAGATCTAGCGAAATAAAATTCGCCAAAAAAATGACGCAAAACAAGAGCTCGCGCTTTATTCATGGCATTTTGGCCATAAACAAATTAAGCAAAACTAAAAAAACTGTTAAATTTAACTTTACTCAAAAAAAGATAAGCCTTTGAAACAAAAAACAGCGCTTTCGTAATGCGCAACAAAATGAGGGTGTAGATAACCGTTAACAAAAAAATGAATTTTGAAAAACTTTCAAATTGAAAACTTGACAAATTAAAGTGCAAAAGCGCGATGTTAAGCAACACCGTGAGCATGGGGTGGATAACCGCCCTTAACAAAAAAAAATCAAAATTTCGAAAAACATTTACCAATTCGGTTGATGTGGGGATGAGGCTTCAGAGCCAAAAAAAATTGCAAATTGAATGAATAATTCATTCAATTGGCAATTTTCTATTATTGAGTTTGGGGGAGAGAAGAGGTCGCTATGCGCACCCTGCCCTATGCCACTGGCCTTGAAGTAGGCAAAAAAATGAAGCGATTTTTTGGTAGATTAAACTACATAAACACTTTAATTATATTAATATTACATTCTCAACCCAGGTTTAAAGATTATTTGAAAAAATAATAACCTCAATGTATTTTAGAGGCACCTATTGTCGAAGCACAATCCCAAGCAATACAATCCCTGCAAGTTGTAAAAATTTAATGCTTATAAAAATCAATGTGTAATCTTGTTCAAAAATACTGTTTTTAGCATTAGCGGAGCAGAAATCACAAAGAATGGTGTATGGTGGATATTTGTTGTGCATGTTGGGACAAAAAGTAAATTTCAACGACTCCCCAAATGTGTTACATAATTTTTATTATATATTACTGTTAATTACTGTTAAGTTAATTATGTGATTACTGTTAATAATCTCATAAGCACATCAAAAGCAATTTTTTAAAACTCAAAATCACAACCAACTGACAAGGAGCCATGAGTTATTTCCCAATATTTGTATATTCGTACAAAAGAATGGTTGGTTTCTTAGGATTGAGCAAAAATGGTAGATTCTGGTTTGTAATTTTCAATTGTGTCCAATCATTTTTTGTGAAGCCAGTTAGGAGCCTACTGAAGCTGAAGGTAAACTTTTTATAGTTTCTAACGTAATTTTTCCAATCCAGCACAATTTCTGGTAACTCCTGGTTAGTTTCAGGGTCGAATTTTCTCCACTGATGCATCAGTGGTATAGTTACTTTCCTATACAAGAAAAATACAACAGTTTTGCGTTCACTCTTCTATGTTTTAGGTTAGGTTTGAAAAAATTTCCATTGAATTAAACAAACTATACATACCTTGTAAGTTCATCAAATGTAGCCTGAACGACAATATCGAAATTTTTTCCTGTATGTACCCTTAATGTGACCTAATTTATATGAAAGATAAAATACTATTATTTACAAAGATCCAAGAGACATAAAAAAAGCCTATACTACAAAATATAGCAACATCTGGCTCCATAAGCTCACCTGGTCAGTTTCCAAATTTCCCAACAGAGTTTGATTATTTCCAGGAAGTTTTTCGGTCATTAGGAAGCGACGCCATTTTGACTCAAATTGGTCACTGCCAATAAACACTTGAAGACGTGCATACTCACCAATTAGGTAGTGGCTGGCAGGTAGATCTAAACTCGTTGGCCACATCAACCTTACAAAGAAATGAGTCATTTATATATTTTATTACTATATGTAGTAAAATCAGAACAGAGTGCATGAATGAAACAGGGTAGAGGGACGGTATGGTTTCACAAAAACTAAATGTTTTTCACTTTTTTCATTCTTCTTACCAAGAGCCGTAGATTTGAAAATGAAATAAGGGAGAAAACAAGGGCTATTCAGTAACGCTATTTTGCTATTAAAAAACTTAAAAAAATGTAGTTAAGTCTAGCCAAACACGCCCGTATTAAGACAAGAGAACTCAGAGTTTGTCTCTGTTTGTCTTGCTATTTACTACTAGTGATCTTAACACTTGATATGCAAAGGTTATTTTATTTTCAAAATCAGTTTTGGTTGTTTGGACAATAACTTACATAATTTTCCCAGTCCATTTCTTTTCAAACGTTACACTTTCATCAGCTACTGTGATAATTTTTTTGATTTTTGCCTCGCCCTCTTCATTGACCGTGCTGTCAAACGGTTGTAGTATATCTCGCACCAACCGAACCTCCACAATAACTTCCTAAAATTAAAAATGTATTATGCTATAACTATGTAAAACAATTTTTTCACAATTTCAAGGGTGTGTGCAACAACCGAACACTTCAAACAAATGTTCAACTCAATACAAGCCATGATGAGCAATAGCTGTCAGATTTCTATATCATTCTCCATAAATTTGAAGGTTTGCAGTATAAAACTACCGAATTTGCCAAACATACTTGCATACTTGAAAACACTTGCATTAGCACTTTGGAGTTCTCAAACCAAACTATATTATGTTTGGTTTGATCGATTTATGATTTATATCGTGATTATTATTATTGTAAAAGCTTACCTCCGGTTCTAAGTAAGGAATGATTGCCTTCAACTCGTCGCGTTGTGTACCATCAATTTGGATAGAAATTGGTGACCACTCCATTTTATCCGGTTTGAACTCACCACCCTTAAGCTTTTCTGCTATTGCGGATTTGTCCATTCTGGCGTCTAATTTTTCGAAATTTGAATTTAATTGAGGCTTGTCGGAGAATAGATCATTTACTGTAAACAAGCATATCCCACGAGACGTGGTCTGTATTTCGAGGCTAGAGAATCAAAACTTGATTTAGTCAAGTCTAGACAACAATTAAGTTACCAATAATTTAGCGGTTGCAATTTTGAGAGTACTATAATAATGGTGTAGATTTTTGCTTTATTATTTACACTACCACAAGATCCCGTTATAAGTATGCTTCCGGTACCCATTCTAAGTACCATCTAGGTGAATAACTTTCTGTTTAATTAAAAACTCAATTTTAGAACTTTAAGGGATGATTTTTTTGAATTGGCAATCACAATTAACCAAATTGAAAATCTTTTTTTTAGGCTTTTAGGGGTGTTAGCTTCCGAATATCGAGAATCCCCTTATTATATGCAAATAGTATTTCCAAAAGTTGATTTTTGTTAATAATTAATCACGATTGACTAATTATAAATTGCCTTTAAGCTATTTGGATGTCGTATTTTTTCTTAACTTCATCATATTTATGAATCCTAGACTACATGTAACTTATAATTTTCAGCGATTAATTTTTAATTATTAATTACAATTAGCTAATTGTATTTTTGCAATTTGGGAGTTCGGAAACTGATTGAATCATTTGGATCAGCCATTTCAAAAAGTATTATAGAAAAGAGGGAAAAGAATCTTTAGGTGGTTGGGCTCGAACCGGCGATATTCGAGTAGTTTAGCAACATCTCTTAGCATTAGACAACATCGTTTTTCCCTGTAAACCGCCAGAAGAAATTTGGCTTTATAGATGCCGCACGAGTTACCACTACTGCGTTTTATATATACCAAAAAGACTAAATTATTCGAATTTAGATACTACTTACAAAGTTTTAGAGCCACTTAATGATCCATCAATAGTGATTTTGTTCACCAATCCAAAGTACTCTACTCCACTAATTGTAGTTCTTAAAATCGAATACTGTAATCAAGAAAATTTAATGGTTAGCACAATTGATGAAAATATTAGTAGTGTATGCTAATTTGCTGGTTTGTCTCCTTCACTAACAAGTCGGTTAGTAGTATTTGTTGATTTACATTTAGCTATTCTCAATAACTTAACAAATAAACCGTGGTAAAAGAGTACAACCAAGTAGTGTCAATCAGAATGGTAGAAGAATTATAATCAATATTGAAATAATTCAATAAATTTATTTAAAGGTTTTTTTGAAATTTTCTAATGTGGCCATTTTGAAATAAAGGATTTGTTTTTGGGCCAAGAAAAGCTCTGAGTTCATTAAAACCATCATAAAATTTTGCTTTGTTAAAAACTAGAGTTTCACCTTGAAAGGTCATTTTGAGGTCAAGGGGTCACTTTGGGGGTCATTGGGGGGTCACAGAGAAAAGTCTCATGTACAAGTGTTGATCCCCTTCACAAAAGGAACAACTTTTGTAAGGGTCATTTTTTATGTTGTCATAGAATGATATCTTTTGACCTTGACCTTTGATCCCCAAGGGGGTCACTTCCGGTCAAACAAAAACAAACTTAAACTGGGCCGGAACTCAAGGAACTTATATCCAAAAACAGATTTGAGATATGTTGAGTAGTTCCTGAGATACACGGGCTACTCGGACGGACAGACAGAACGAAAACATAAAGTA